>VZUI01016972.1:0-101218 GCA_013401135.1 Cettia cetti
AAAAAAAAAAAAAAAAAAAAAAAAAAAAAAAGAAAAAAAAAAAAGAAAAAGAAAATTGTGGAAGTAGCTGTCTTTTTTTATTTTATTTTCAAGACAAGAATCTTACATGATCATGCATGACCATAACCTTCTTGCATGTTATTTTGAGGAACTAGGAGGCAATTCCCTGTTTCTGGATAACACCTCCTTGCTTCTCCTCTGCCTCCCCACTCCCTCCTGCTTCCAACTTTCCTGCCAGCCAGAAGAAAATCAGGGAGTAATGTGCTACAGCAGAATATTTAAGCTAAGACATGAATGAGTTTGGCAGGTTTGAGACACATGCTGCCTTCACAGACTGCCTGGGCAGGTGCATATCCATAAAGCACCCTAAAGCCTCCTGCTGAGAACCACCTATGCACCTTGTTTCAGGGATCAGTTACAGTCTCTGATTTGTTTTCAATATGTTGCTACACATTAATACCAAATTCAAAACAATAGTAAATATATCAACACAACATGATGTGCTTCTCCTGTCTCATAAACATGATCAGGTTCCTACTCTGCCATGTCCTGCAAATACACTGAGTGCCAGGCATCAAAAGCTTTTTGAGCTAGCGAGGCTAAACCACTGAGGGCTGCTAGAGGGTTTGCAAAGCATCAATGACCTCCCAGCGAGCTCTGAAACATTACTGAGAACCCAGAGCTGGTGACTGCAATGTGCACATCCCAGCAGCTTCTGGAGGTGGCTGTACTTAAACCTGTTCAAGTTATCTAAATAAAATCAGGAGTGTGGGCAGAAAACCACTGTGTTACCTGCAGATTTTCCAAGTTAGATCAAGCTGGTGGTGCAAGGTTCATATCAGCACGGGCAGAGGTTCCAGGGTGCAGCAGAAATGTGCTGAAATAGCCTATCCTCTGACTGGCTTCACCATCATTCTCTGTTTGTCAAGACCTGTAGAATTTGGCTGCTGTAGCTGTTTTGATAGAGCCGCTCAAACCCACCTCACAGCTGTCTGGAATAATGACAGAAACTGTATTTATTCAAAACAACACATTCATAGCTTTTCTGAATGCTAAATTCCACTTTCTTCCAGCTTTTTGGATGTGAGTAATCAAAAAGAACAATAATGCCTTATTGAAGTCTTTAATATAATAGAAATTGAATTCTATCTATTAGAAGATATCAATGGGATGGGAACAATTCTTTCCTTGCAACTGAAATGATTCAGAGAAGTGAAAAAGGACATAGTGATATTTTGAGGTTTCTAAGAAATTTGAATATATGGAGTATTAGAAGGCCATGTGCAAAAAAGTGTATGGCTTCATGGCTAATTTCAGAAGCCCTAGATGGTTTTCCAAAACTCATGAAAATGATTTAAAATCATTCATCAAGCTCTCTAGTAATAAACAGCGTGACATGTGTGATAATACAGAGAGACACCTGAAAGCTGAAAATCACTTCCCAAACACACCCATTGGCTCATTCTTTGAGTTCCTTCCTGTCCTGTTGTGGATTTAGAAAGACAATTCAGACAAGACAGGCCTGATATATCACTATGGTTTATTTCAGTTTCACCCACTACAACAGGCGGAATCATAGGGTAAGTTGTGGTGATGAAGTTAAAGGAGTTGTGTCTCATTTCCACTCTCGGAGATGTTCCATCTAGCGCAGGAACTCCTTCAAAGGGAGGATTTAATTAGGGACCATTCCACAGGAGTCTAGGATGCACATTTGCTGTGAAGTGTAAATCATTCAGAAAAAAAATTCCACACTTGGAGAAATATTTGTTTTATTCTTTACTCTTCTGCTTGAAGTGACCTTTTGATGTCTTTTCCTCTTATTGAATAGCGTTTGGATAATCTTTCAACAAATTATGCTAAACCACTGCAGGTTATAAAGAACATGTGCTAGATGACCATTGATTTTTCTGTTAGTGATCTTAAGAAGAGAGAAATTAATTAGCAAACAGTAGAATTTGTCTGCAGTACACCTCCTGCCCACTCAGCTTTGAAAATGCCTATCAGGTGAAATCGTTAATTAGTCAAAAGACAGGAAAAGCACTGCACAAATATGTAGGACCATGTTTCCTGTAGTGTCATTTTGGACATAAAATGTGGCTTATAAAATGTTATTTCAACAAATTTTAAGGCCTTTGTGCTAGTCAAGTGGCACAAATAGTCTAAAAGGAAGTGCAAAATGTATAATAATGTAGGAATTAGCATAGTTCAAACCCTGAAAATGGTTGACTATTTAATGAGTTTCTCTTGCACTTTCAAAATAAAAAATAAGTCATATGTGAAACATCTCTGACCATCACTTATGTGGTAACTGGCTCTCTGGGTGAGTTTTGACTGAATGTTAGTATGCAAGTAGTTGAAGAATATACACTGCAGTCTACCTTTTAACTTGGTGAAAGCTGATGCTGTATGTTCTGAATCAGGGCTGAACAAAACCCCTTCTGCCTGAGAGATGAAAAGGTAGTCTTCTTCCAAATGCAAGGTATTCGGGCTTCCACACACCCTGTTTCAGTAAGGGAAAGTGAGGGGGAGCAGCAATGGAGTGTGTTTAGGGCTTCAGCAATGAAAGATGGCAAAAAGAGGCAAGAATGAGAACTTTACCATCTTTGCCTCTTCTGTCAAGAGAATGCTGAAAATGCTTTGTAGATCTGGTCACAGAGGTAAATTAGGAGAGGCATTACTTAACTGGTGAATCATGGAACAACAGAGTTGATCAGTTCAACATAATGAAAAGTAGATATTTTGAAGAAAGGCTATATTCTTTGAAGATGCCAAGAATATAAATTTTGAAAGAATTTTATCTCTGTCTTTTTGCCAATTAGATGGCAGCTGAATCATGGCTTTAAAATACCTCTGTTGTGGGCAGAAGAAACAACAGCATACCCTGTCTTAGTCTTTCTGTGGATCCAGCCCAAATGCTACAATTCTTATTCACACTGAATAGTACCTGTTCACCAGAATGAACTAATTTGAAGCAGACTTTCCCCATGGGATAGCTGTAGCAAAAATAAGAAAAAGTAAAAATACAAAGAAAGTTCGTTTGTGCTAGCTATATTAAAAAAAAAAAAAAACACAACAAAAAAACTAGTAATTTTGAAACAGTGAAATAAATTAGGATTTATATTTAGTTAACAATGAGTTATCACAAGCCGTTCCCATATATTTCCTGATGGTTTACCATTACATAATCTGCTCTATATTTATAATGTGCATCTGGCATACTGTACTTCTATTCAGATCACTTTAATTAAACCAGCCTCCAAGCACCCATATAAAACAATGGAAGTTCTGAAATGCAGAAAAACAGCAGTATGAATTCATGAATAGCCCAGTATGTGAAGGCAGGCAATCTGCAGATTAGTGTGGTGGTTTCCTGTTGTTAACACCATAAACTTGTTGAACTCTGTTAGCTAAATTCTTCTAACTTCAGCCCAGTCACTGAAGCTACTGCAGAAAAGATGAACCAGATGGGAAAAGGAAAAGATAAATAGCTGGTTTAGACTAGAAAGTAAAAAGAAAAGAAAAAAAGACCTAGCTTTGTGGACTTGAAAAGAACTGCAGTGCTTCGGAACCCACTTACTAAAATTACAGTGTCTGTGTTCCCTCTCCAAGACATAAATTTCTTAAACCAAGTAATCAGTAATAGGTAGGTAGGAGAAGCCAATGTTGAAACCATTTCTAAAAGATGCTTTAAGATACAGACTTAATTTTCAGTAAATATCTTGTTTAGTCCCCAGTCTCAGAGAAACTGAGAAGTTCCCAGTAGGCAGAGCTCTTCTCATGAGAACCTAAATTATATGCATTTAAAAATAAATGATAATGCAGTGTTTGGGTGCAAAGGGTTATTTTTTTGTCTCCAAAAACTGTGGTACAAGCTGTTTAAATCCTCCACCACTTAACAGACTACATTTAAAAACTACAGGATTGATATAATTCATTATTTTTAGGTCTTATTTTGGGCCTCTAACAAATTCTCAGTATGGATAAGGACACTTAAAGGCAAATAAATCTTCTGATCAAGAGTTCAGTCTTCTTAGCTATTTTAATGAATGCTGCAAAATACATGAACAGTCAGAAGAGCATTAAGATAGGAGAGCAACTGTTAATGTATTTATTTATCCTTATATGAAAATAGATTATTAGCATATTCTATGGTAACTTTAATAGAACAATATTTTTTCTACTAGCTCAAAGTATCATAGGATAATTGAGACTGGAAGGAAGCTTCTGAGGATCCTAATCCAGTCTTGTGCTCAAAGCAGGACAGACCATGAAATTGATACTTCCTCTAGCCAGATATCTGCAACTAATAAATCAAAAAACTGCTGAAACCTTCCTACAGACCTCAGACACAGTATAGCTTAGTGGTTTTAGAATGTTGGTCAAGCTCCTTTTCACAGCAATTATTTAATTCTGCTGAAAGAAGAATTAATTGGTAAAAGTGGCGTTACCTAATTAGTGAACACAATGTGTTGCTTAAAGCATCAAACGAGTTCTTGGTAGGAATGCGGACTCTATGAACTACTTGATATGTAACAGATCCCGTCTGTAACATCTGCTTACAGTACATTCTCTGTTAAATGCTTTGCCAAATGGTGCAGTACTCATTTTTACCTCTCTTTGCACCTTTTTATCCTGTTCTTCCCTTCTGGGAAAATGTCCTAAACACATGGCCATAGACATGAAAGTTTTGGTTTCTGATCTCTTAAACAGAAAGGGCTAATTTCACCAAATAAATTATTTGCAGTGCTTAATATGACCAGTGTAAATAGTCCCATGAGCCACAGGGGAAGACAGGTTCTCTTTTTTCTTGCTGCTTCTGTCCTTCAGGGAGAGATTGAAGTTTTAGACATTATGAAGATTATCCAAAATTACATTAGTCCAGTTACAATTGTAGCAAAATCCTCCTGTGTTATACAAATTAATTTGCTGTGAAAACCTGTATAAAGAGATTCTGAATAAATAGAGGACTACGGAACTATTACTTTGCGCTGTACAAATAAAATTTTTAATTAAGATTTAGGATGAGGAGCTTCCTTTTTGCCTCTACAGTCCTTCTCTGCAGAGCAATGATATCTCTTTTGTTTAAAGATCCACAAGTTAGAGCACTATTTCACTGTAAATCACAGGTTGTGAGAATTAACAACATTAATTCCAAAGGGAAATAATTTTAAGATAATGATTTAATATTCATGTCAGACAAGAGTCTGTATGGCTGTGTGGAGATGTAAGGTACAGGGGAGGAGAAGGAAGGGAGGAATGGAAGAGAAAGCAAGAGGATGAGAATTTGGTAGCTATCTCTACATATAAGCACATAAGGCAGCACAGATGGAGCCACAGACAGACTGACATCCAGATGCCTTACCCCTTCAGTGGCCAGCTGAGCAACAGCTGAAATAAGAGGCAAATACCATGTTCTGCTGCCAGTCAAAGACTTGATTTCTCCTTGTCGTGATTTCTCCAGTTCCCCAAACTGCTTGTGCAAACTCACCCCTGATGGCAAGGGCATTGCTCTTCCTATGGTTCCCTCATGAACAGAATGGCTGCAACTGCAGCAAAGAAATTGAGGCAATGCACAGCAAAATGTGAATTTTCTGTGGCATTACTTGGCTTGTGATTCACAAGTCAAGCTTATGCTGGAAATTGTGAGCTTCTCTAATTCCCAGGGAAAAAAATCAACACATCGACATCCAACAGGATACTATGATGGTCATTTTCATCTGCTTTGAAACTCAAGTTCTAACACTGGCTACAGCTCTAATATTAATGTCCAAAAGCTACTCAAGAGCAGGATGAAAAATGTTGATGTGTGGGTCAAAATGGTACACTTGGCTCTCAGTGCTGCTCATTCATCCTGCCAGGTGTTCATCAACCAGAGCAAAGAGATGCCTTCATATCCTTTCTATACACAAACTTTGAAACTGCATCAGAGAAGATACAACTGTGTTACTAAAATGAATTCCTGACTCCATGTGGGCTTCTAATCAATGGAGCTTATCAGTGATATGTCCTTCTGGAATGGGAGAAACAGGTCCACTGGAGAGAACAGTAGCCATAACACTGTGAGTCCAGGAAGTCGCCACAGAGATACTGAAACAACAAGAGAATGCAGAAGATGGAAAACAAAGTCCAGGTCCAAAAAAATTAGTGACTACCATCTACAGTAAATAATATTAGGGGAGCTCTTTAGAAGAACAAACAGTAAAAGCCCATCTGCAGACGCTACAGTGCCCTTCAGAGTCCAGGGGAAGTGGGCATGAGAATAGCAGCTGAATGAATGGAGACTAGGACAGAAACTGTCAGTGACCAATTATTAGCCAGTAACAGAGAAAAGCAGAAAAGAGACAAACTTGCAGTGCTGCAGCCTCTCAAACAATACACCACAAGTCCTGCTGTTTTCTCCATGTATTAGTCTTTCTGTTTTCACAGGGAAAAGAAATCAAGAAAAACATGGAAAGGATCATGAGTCAGTTATGGCCATGTAGGGAATGGAAAGTTCCCTCGTGGACATATCAATTGACTTAAAATTACTGGAGATCAGGTGTTCAAATTCCTTAAGATGTTTGAACATTTTTTGAACTTCATTAATCTGCTAGGAGGGGATAGGATGTACTTTATTCCATGCAAAGAACCATAGGAGAGCTTTCTGTGATTGACAGAAATATTAGATACTGAGAAAGGTTTCTTTGGTTCATTGTTTATTTGATGAAAATTGGAGCTTTAGAGGAAAGAAAAGAATGTAAAGTACCACATTGTGTTTCAACATTTGTAAAATAAATTACCTTGATTTTTGAGGTGGCTCATCATTTCAATTTAATGCATAAAAAAAGAAAACAAGTAATTTTGCACATACAAGTATGCTAAAAAGACATGACATTTTTATGGATTGATAGTCTCATGAGGTTTTTGAGGTCTGCGAGGCTGGTAAAACATAATGTATTGTGCTGATCTTTTAGCTGTTGTCTTGCCTCCACCCACAAACACAGCATGGGACAAATATCTCAGATATTTTAATCTGAGATTTGCCTTTGACTGTAGAAGAAAGAAATATACATGTTTCCCAGGGAACTAGGATTTCACAGTAGAAACTAGCTAATTACCTAATTTAAAGTTGTCAGCATAGCGCTAAAGTGTGAGTAGCATTCCAAGGATGTTTTGCTATATGATTTGATTTCCACTAAAATTGCCAATCAGTAGCAGTGACTATACAGATTAATATTTTAGTTTGCATGAAGAAGACTTATCTAGAGGAGATACCTTATTTCTTAGAACTACATTTGGATTACCTCTTCTGTGATCATACTGAACTGCATGAAATTCATTAAATACTTTGGTATGTGAAGAATTGTTACAGCAGTGAAGAGACGCTGCATGAAAATCAAGCAAAAGGGATCAGCTGAACACAGCTGTAAATGGGAACAAATATATTTAAGGCAACTCTTTTGTTGCAATGTGATCCTCCTTATTTTAACTACTTTTTTATTGTTTTACTGGTACCTTTTGCTGCATTGAATGATTGTTGAAAACTTGAAAATGTTGCAATCATCATTGTATATCCTAAGACTGTGCTATTGAAAATACCCACAACCAATTATATCTCTTGCAAAAAGTACATTTGGTACTAGATTGTTTAGTTATTTGTGCATTACAAACTCACACACGTTCCCAAATATGTTAAAAATCCAAACTGAGGTTGGCCACAAATTACCTAATTTGAGACAATTAGTTCATTGAGCTTTTAGGATATGTTCACAGTTTTTCTTCTGTCTCTGTTATAACTTTTTGAGTCACTAAAGCTCCATGTTGAAAAGGTCTCATACCTGTGGTTTACAGTCATCTGTTACCCATTCATTAAAGGGGCTTCTCTGAACTACTCCTTATCCTGCCCAAAAGTGAAGTTTGAGAAACAACCCACATATAAAACAATTGTAGTCAACAAAACAATCAATCCCATTGTTCTCTGTAGGATTTGCTCCAAAAAGTACAACTGGAATTATTTAGAAAACTGAATTACTGCAAGATGGAGTCAGAAGCATACTGGAAATACTTTGAAACATCTTGTCCTGCTTTCCTTTAAAAATATCTTTCCATTAAAAACTTTAGGGAGAAAATATTAGTTAAAAATTGCATATAGCAACATTTCAGTGGAAGAATGAGAGTTTATTACTTAACTTCTGTGGTCTAATGTAATCCTGCAATGTTTTACATGGAATTTTGCATGAAAGCAAATTTTCCCATTTGGACACAGCGATGTGAAACTTCACAGCTGAGGCATTTTTGCTGTCTTGCTTGTATCAAAATTTTACAGAAAATTTAGTGAGAATCAAGCTAAGTGGGGATGATGACCAGCTCTTTAAGTCATAGCAAGCTTTTACTCCAACATAGTAAAAGATGACATTCCTGGTGCTGTTAATGACATTTAAAAAAATTTAGTCCATGCTCTGCATGTCAGCCCATCAGAGCCTGTATTCACATGAGATCACAATGAGCATGAAGACACAGTGTATGCTCTTGGCCATTTTGTGAAGGAGACAGCTATATCTAAAACTCCATTTCAGAGAGAGCATGAACTGTGGTTTCCCACAATACAAAATAATGGGCAAAACTTTCATTATCTTTCAAGGCACCAGAATTTTCCCCAGAATCTAGTTTCAATTATGACACTGGTTTACACATAGTTACCAGTAACAATTAGAGAGTCAAAACAGGTCAGTATTTATCACATAGCAATATCTGAGAGGTTTTTTTCCTTCCTAGTTTAATTCTAGTAAGCTAGAAAGATAACAGCTATCACAAAATTAGATTAGCAAAACCATTTAGATTACAGTTTTTAAACTTGAGAGAACAAAATCACAGACTAAATGCATATTTAGCAACCAAATTAGCCACAGGGTGCTTTTAAGCCTGTATCAATGAGAGAGACCAGCCAAAGCTAATGATTTAGCTGCCTAAAAGAGATGGGAATTGCTAGCTAGCCCAACAACTCATAGTATGGCTTTTTGGAAAATTAAATACTAGGGAATAAGGGCTTGTCTTTAAAAAGGTGATGACGCAAAAAAACCCCTCTACACTAACACTCATATCAATTATCAACTCTCCTGATCTGAAGGATTGTCTGGAATGTATGTTAGTAATGTAACTTAAGCACGGAGGGTAAAGCAATCATAATATTTTGGGAGTGAGCAAGTGAAAATACCCACTCTGTTTCTGAGCACATGACAAAAGCAACTTGCTATTATTGAATCTGCCATAAATTTCTTTTTATTCAATATTTATTTAATTAACACAGGTATCTATGGCACACATGAAGTAATTAATTTCATCTGTAATTTCATTGTGAATTTCAATATATGAAATTATTTCATGTGACGACAATCTGCGCTGGAATGAGAGAAATGTATCCCAGAGGGGAGTGCTTATTCTCTTATTGAGATACACTCATGCGCAGGAAAGCTATGATGCATAAGAAAATTAAAAGTGCACATGGATATACAATATGATGATGGAACTGATAAATCTACAAGGATGATTCTCTTTACTTCTAAGGCTTTCTTCCTTCACTTTTGCTCATAAAGCTTCATAACTAAAGAAAATGAATAGTCACATGTTCCTTTCAGTATTGTCAATCTCATAAGAAATTTTATGATTCCAACTACACATTCAATTAGAAATATAAAAATATGTTCTATTATTTTCTAGTGGTAGAGTCTAGAAATTTTACCCGTGTGATTAGCATCTTCTCACAGTAAATTAAGAAGAAAGTAACTCTGATATTGTACTTCCTTCCCACCAGTAAATTTCAAACTAAAGGTGCTCATGCATTTAAAGTAGTCTCCTCATTCAGAGTCTTTCAATATAAATTCTCAATCAAACCCTTAGATAAAAAGTCAGTTTCCTAACATACAAGATTTCAAACTCAATGTGCCATAGCACCAGAGAATGGAAGACCTTAATATATTATATTCAATGACAAATATCAATGACAAAAATCAATAAGGTACAAAAATACCTAGTTCTAAATCAAATAGGAATAACATTTTAAGTCACAGATGTCTATAATGCAATATATAACATTAAATATATATTATATCTATAATAAATAATACTGATAAAATTTAAGTAGGTCTGACTAAAAAATGTGACCATGAAGATCCCCACAAAACATTTGTTTGAGTACAAGTGTACAATTAGCCACCTACCGAATAAAAAACCCAGGCCTACAAAAGACATAGTGTATAGATACAAAAAAAAAAAAAAAAAAAAAAAAAAAAAAAAAAAAAAAAAAAAAAAAAAAAAAAAAAAAAAAATTAGGCTGATAAAACCCAGTAAAATAGTAACATTTCTGTTATTTGGAATCAATTAGCTAAACAGAAAGAGCAACAACAGAGGAAGCAATTTCCTGTTCCTTGAATCATTATTACTTAAGACATCAAGTACCAGAAAAGAGGAAGGCTTCTTCAACTCTGGGAATAATTCAGAAAATGATATATCATGCAGCAAATAATACAGACCTCAGCACAATTAAGCTGACATCCAGAGTAGAATGATACACTAAAGAATTATTAACATGGGACAAGCTGTACAAAGGAAAGTTTAGGAAAAAAAAAAGAGGATGATAGAAAAATTTATATAAATACATACACTACTAAATATATGTATGTAAAACTAGATATATATTTACAAATATACATATATTTATATATCCCTACAATTACACACTGACACATTGGTATGCAAGAATAGATTTTGTGTAAACAAGAAATGGATTTTAGTTTAATGTTAAGTATGATAGCTTTCATTTGCAAAAAAGTAAGACCAGCTGGAAAGGAGAAAGGCCCATTAGGAAGTAGAGGATAAAATAGCATACATTTTTAACTCCTAGGCAGAAAGACAACATCAGGAAGATTTGTGAATTCCTTGCTTTATTATGGAGCTGGGGAAATGTTTAAGGCAAACACTGAATTCCTAAGCTAGCAAAATATACCTTTCAATGTGGCAACAAATAGTTTCAAAGATAAAGTATCCCAAAACAGATCTATCCTAACACTATAAACTGACAGCATAAACTCCACTTACAGTAGAAAGGTTTTGAAGACCATTGATTTCTGGACTTTTAAGGGGTTTCAGGGAGAAATTGAGAGAACACCGCAATGCCCATGGTAGTACAGGGGAAGGAGGTCAGCTATGGGACTGAAAAGAGTAATTTGATTAACCCAGAAGGTGAAGGCCTACAGAAGGAATAGGCCAGAGATGAACACTGGTTTTAAATAATATTAAAATTAGATTCTGAAATATCTCGAGATTTATTTCAGGAATCCAAAATATCCCTTTTAGGGTTGTTGCATTAATTTTTGAGAAATTGCCGTATGAGAAATTGCCAAATTGAGAATGCCATATGTAGTATGGAAAGTAGGAAAAAGAGACATGGTATGTAACTTAAAAATAGGGGAGGAGAAAAGTAGAGTTATGGACTATTCAACTTAAAAAGTAGAGTTATGGACTATTCAACTTAAAAAGTAGAGTTATGGACTATTCAACTTAAAATCCCCATCCTAGAATAAGAAACAAAACTGTTTAGAAACTGCAAGAAACCAAGTAGGTGAGTAGCAGCCAGCACAGGTTACTTAACTAAGAATTGAGTCAAGCACATGTAATTCTATTCTATGACAAAGAAGCACAATATGGACTGAGTAGAAGAAAATGCCAAAATATCTTAACTTTACACTTAGTAAAATCTTAATTGTGATACTATATCTCATGATAAGCTTATCAAGAACACAGCCTTTTATTGAGTATACTTTAGGATAGTGTAAAACCAATAGGAAAATCTTTGATAAGTAGTATTTTTTACTGGGAAGCACTGACTATGATTCTGCATATCAGAGTCAGGATTTGGCACTTTTTTTTTTTTTTTTAATGACCTGAATAATGGAAAGGGAGTTGTAATTAAATCTGTAGGTGATGCTGAGATGGAAAGCACTGCATTACACTGATGGATGGGATTTCATTTCAAAAGGATCTTGACAGATTGAAAGCATGGTGTGAAGAAAACCAAAATGCAGTTCAAGAGGCACAAGTGAAACAGTGCAGATAGACAGGCCTAATCAGCCAAACAAATTCAGGATCTCGAAAAACTGGTTGAGCAACCGGCCAATAGACAGGGATTTAAAGGTATTAGTGGATCACAAGTGGAACACAAGTCAATAATGTCGTGCTGTTGAGAAAAAGATAAGCACTATCCTGGGAAGATTAAAAGGAGCAAAGTGAACAAACATACGGTATAGCTTCCTGCTCTGCTCAGTATTTGTAAGAGTTCAGGAGGAGTCCTGTGTGAGGCATTTTGACAGAAGTGTGGGAGACTCTGCAGGAGAAAAAAGACAACAGTCAGAGACCTGAAAAGCAGAGCTCGTGCAGACAGGCTGAGAATTCTGCTCTTTAATGTGTGTCTTTAATGCACAGAAAAGAAGAGGGAGAGAGTTTGACTCATGCTGGCCTTAATAGATAGCTGGAAGAGAAACAGAATTGTCTTTTTTCTATGGCCACAGTAAACAGGAATAAAAAGACTCCAAATATTTTTAGTTAGATATCAAACCTCAGGATTATTAGATGTTAAAATACTGTTCCCAAGGCATGTGCGGTATCTTCATCACTGTTCTCCATGACAGCTTCATCAATTGCTTCAAAAAAGGTCTGTTGGGAATTATATGCTCAAGCTTATTGGGGGTGGGGGGGAAAAGGACTAGAAGGATCCTTTGAAAATCTAATGTCCAAAGCCTTAGTGACTCCTTGCATGATGTGACCTTTTCAAAAATGTAATGCAAAGTATTTGGCATGAGAATAGAAGAGAGACAATGATGGAGTGGTGGGATAGAAGCTTGCTTCACTGACTCATATTCCCTCACATCAATAAATATGTTTCTTAAACATCAACATAGAAAAAGAAAATAAACTATTTTAGAAAGCATCCTTTCATTCACCATTGTTTGCACTGAATCTTTGCTGCTATTTCAGTTGCATTTTTGCTGAAGGTAAAACCAATAATAATGATCTACTTACATGGCCTGTTCTCTGCATATCTGTCATATTAAAGTCCATGCTGTTTGTTTATCAAGCAGTCATCTATAATTCTCTATTAATTTAATTATACTAAGAGATCTTAAAAGCCTTGGGCTAAGTAACATGTCAATTACAAATGAGTTTAACTTGGAATAAATATAAACTTAATACTTGTAATTTATTGCTTTAAATATAAACAAAGCCCTTACTATGACACAATCTATTATTAATTGCTTCAGTGCCTTAAGTCCAATTAAGCAAATCCACTTACATTTTCTTCAGAGGAAGTTGATGTTCATTTCTCATAGGAAGTGCAAGGAGCCTACCTTTCCACTTCTTTTAAACCCCCTAATGCAACAAAGCACTTCTGTGTTTAATGAAGTGTATCATGTCAGGGATGAGGGGAATGCTGGTGGCATGGGGGGTAGAGCCACGTGTGAGGGCTCATACTTGCTCAAACAAAGTAACTTTCAATCAAATATCTGGTCATACACGTTTTTTCTTTAGATATAAGTAATGATTGCATGTTTTCTAGTTGAAGATTCTATACCGTCTTTCTCTAGCACCCTTTCAGTAACATGGACAAGCTGTTTGGAGTTACAATATGTATATATACATATGTGTGTGTATAAGTGTGTATGTGGATTATATATCTTCAACTGAAAGTTATCTTAAACTTTTTTCATATTAGTTATACTTGCATGTATTAAAGTAGCTAAACTAATTTTTTTTTTAATGTGTGTGAAAATGTGTACATATAAAAATGTCAGCCGCTGTGCTGAGACCTGGTACTTCATGCCTGAGGTAAAATTTTATTGCCTTGTTATAAAAGAGAGGTTTTATAGTGGAAACCCTGACACAACATTAACTATGGTTATGCTATCAAAGGAGTGCAGCATTTAAGAATTTAGGAACTATTCCGTTTGCGTGTGTATACGCAGTCATGTGTCTGTCTGTGTCTAAAATTTCATGTTGACTCACACATGTCATTTACATTTATTTTTAAACACTTTGAGAAGGAAAATCGCAAACTGGTTCTGACAGAACTATTTTCACATGTGTATCTGTCCTGTTTGTTGTCTACAAACATTAAAATCATTTAAAAACTGGAAAAGATCCCTATTAGAGTATGTATAGCTTAAAAGTGGATCAGCAATGCTTTTTCCCCTATTTTTTCAAGCTAGGGAACCAAGTAATGCATAATGAGTTGCAAGAAGACACACACAAACAAGCTGCAGATTTGGGTCCAGAGTATAAATCTTCTGAGTTCCAATCCTATTCTTCAAATACCTGGCCTCTTTATTGATATTAATGATAAATTGAAATCCCTGTGGTGTTTGCCTGTTTAGTTGCTTCAAATGGAATGGATCTGACAATTGTTCTCGAATCCATCACTCATAAAATTATGAGAAGCATAATAGTTGAATCTATAAACCTCCACAGGGTTTGCAAAATTTCTGATGGGACTTGCAGGTAGTTCACTGATTCTTCTGAAAATTTAAGGTTGTGCGGCTAAAGGGTAGAGACTATCACTAGCATTGCCTGTATCAAGAAAACAGTAAAGTATGCAAAAAAAAAATTGGGCTAGGCACTATTTCAAATGACCTCAAGGAAGCTTGGAGCTTTAATGTTATTCAGTCTTGAAGTAAAACTGTTACTTCCTAGCAAATAACTTCTGCTTTTTTCTATAGTGTGAAAATGATACTAAGAAAAAGTCAAAATCAATTCTCATTGCATTTCCAAAAATCTCATTTCAGATCTCATGATTTTGGAGGCTAAGAGGTAGCAGAAGTGCAAATGTAAGACGTTACTACTTTTTCAATCTTACAGTATGTGACAGGACAACAAAAAAAGTCCACCACATACAATATGTTTAACTACTAAATAGACAAGGGTAGCTTTCTTTAAGATATTAAAACTTGAATGTTAAAGTGTTGACAACACAGCACTTTATATAATGTTATAAGTTGAGATTTTTCTCCCTGGGGATGGCTTTTTAGTGAACAAAGGGAAAGAAGTACATTCTTCCCAGTGACATTACATAGCTATCTATATCCATACCATGAAGGTACCTGTGCTTGAAATGTTGTCCTCACATTACTTGAAATATCTTTGAAGTAGAGTGGAATAACAGACTCATTGAATACTTTAAGTTAAGAGGAACAATTTGAGGTCATATAGTTCATGCCCTGATTGGGTGTTATTTGATAAAGGTATAGTGCAGGTGTAATTTGATAAAGGTTGCTCAGGGTCTTATCCCATCATGTCTTGAAGACCCACAAGGATGGAGATGCCACAATTTGTCTAATCAGAATGCTCCGGTATTTGAATCCCACAACAATAAATAATTTTCTGTATATCTAACCAGAATTTCCCATGTTTTAACTTGAATCTGTGGTGTCTGGACTGTCATGGCGTACATCTGAGAACTTTCTGGATCTTTTATCCGCATCCATTGCAAACTGCAAGCCTCCTTTTAACTTCCTCTTCTCCAAACTGAATAAACCCATTTTTCTCAGTGCCTCCTAAGATGTCACAAGTTCCATCTGTAAACCATTTTGGTTCCTCTACTAGACTGGCTCAAATAAAGTCAGTATTTTTATTGTACTTGTCAGCTTTCTTACAGGGCCCATTAACTTTATTCCAGTTTTTACTAACTTTGCTTGACTGCCATGAGCTTTAAAAGATGGCACAGTGTTCTCACAATAACACTGGCCAACTCTCAGCACTCACACACGTCCCATCTGATCCCACACATCCACGCACCTCTGTGACTGAATGATCAGAGGTTGTCTAACAATTTCCATTTGTACACCTATGCTTTTCAGCTCCTTCAGAAATGTCTTAGTGGTCCATTTTTAGTAGTAACATAAACATAGATTGTATTTAGACTTGTTTAATGTCTCCTTCACACAGCCAAAGCACTGTGAAGGCCTTTAGTGTAAAAGAGAATAAAACTCTCAGACTGTAATTAGAAGAGCATTTCTTTCCGAGGCAGGCTGGCCTAACTCCTCACCACTCCTTCCTGCCTCCAGACAAGACCCTCCATTGTGCTGGTACAACTGTTGGAGAAACTGGTGAAATGGATTTCAGAACTTAAAACTAGCCAGGCTGCTGGGTGAAATAGATTGTAGGGGTTAAAACTAGCATTTTATTCCTTGCAGGTTAAAATCCATCTCCCTTATCTTTCTGGTTCCACATAGAACAGTCCCATGCCAGAAATAAAGAGAAATAAACATTTAGTTGCAGTATTGAAGAAGAAACAATGAAGCTGATGTTTAAATGCTTTGTTTTGCTGCATTCTCAGAATTAGAAACAAGAACTGGCTGATATAAGAGAGGAAGAAAAACCCAAATTAACAAAGAGGAATCACACCATCCAATTTCCTACCTTTATTTAGCATCTTACCATTCCAGCAAACCTAGAAATCTCAGCATAATGATGCCATTTCAAGTAGCAGGATCAATTGGTTTTGTTATGGTGATTGTATATATTGCATGTATATGCCCAATAAAACCTGATCCCACCTACATTACAATTTATGAAACTCTTACAATAAATAGAAAAGTACAATTTTATTACTCCATTCAAGCTATGATGCCTTAATGAAATAGCAGGCACAAAGAAATGTGATAAGAATAGTCTCTTCTGGTAAATGTGAGTGCTCTTGAGCTGAGCTGGTCTCACAACTGAGATGGACTTTAAGTGGAGCAGAGGTAAGACGCAGAGCAGATTGAGCAATAAAATATTCACAGAATATATGCCACAACCACAAATAATTGAATTAAGCAATAACAAGGCAGACACAGGGCATTTCCTGGGGATTAATGACTAGCTGGGAGAGTTGATGGTCCACAGCGGTCATCAATTCCCCAGGAAATATCCTGTGCCAAGGTCATCGTTGCTATTATAGCCCCCTTTTCTTTCCTCCAGCAAAAAAAAAAAAAAAAGCATCTCACATTTTACCTGTTTTCACACAGTGTCATCACTCCTTTAGATGACTGTGGAGTAGATGGGTGTGAATGCAGATCTGCTGAAAGATTTCTGCGTAATTGGAGTCCAGTATCACAACCAATCAAAACCCGTTAATCATAATTGAAATTTTAATCAGGCTTATACAATATTTAAGTTTTTGACTCATCTAACTCTCTTGAATCCTCAAATAATAATTTTATTTTGTTGTGGCCCGCAACTCTGACAAATCTGTGTCTGCATTATAGCTAGGTGAACTGGAGGAAGATAGATATATTTTATTCCTTTAGAAGTTTTCTGGCATAAAGAATCTGCTGAAAGAACTGGCAGAGAATTTATGCATTCAGCCGGCTGTTTGGCAATAATGTGTGGATTTATAACATAAAGTACTTGCCTATAACAGGTCAATAATGGAGATAATTAAATCTGTCTTTGCTATTCAATAACAATTATGAATTAAAATTTGTTATGGCATATTTTTCAATACAAGGCCTATCATGACTGAATTCCTCTAAGTCATAATTTTATCCAGACATTTTTAAGATATTGTTCTGTGGCAAGTATGTAAATCTTTAAAATCTATTTTTCAGATAGTAAAATAAAAAATAAAGCACTAAACCCAAAGGTCCAGAAGATAAAGGAGCTTATGATTATCTGCATTCTCTTGGCCCAAGTTTATTTTACGGTTATACTAATATTCCTTAACTCACTTGTCTTCAGGATTTGTGAATCTTAATCTATCACTTTTTCTTCCCCTTAAACTAACATTTCACATCCAATTAACCTAATCTTGAAATAGAACAGTGTAGACTAAATTTTTTTTAAATTGCTGTTTATGATCCTTTATACATGTTCCTTTTAAGCACATTCTCTGTTACTGTTGGCATTTTCATAGTTTGTGGTGTGCAGCAAGTAACTCTTTCTTCATTTCAGCACGATGTAGTTAAACTGCTTATTTTCACATGCCTGAAATTTTTTGGCTCAGAATACCCATATTAATTTAACTGGCCAATTAGTTGTTATTAAAATATTTTAAAAGAACATACAACAACATATGCACAACAAATTATTTCTTTCCACAATTTTATTAACATTTTTGTAGGTAGTTTCCAGTTTCTCACCTCCTTTTCCCACCAAGAGAGACTCTCCAAGATGAGGAATACAGAGTGTGTGTTAGATTCAGGGCTCCACTAAGTTTCCTTACATTCCTCTAAGCTACACTGAGATCATAGAAAAAAGGGCAGAACTAATGCAATCTTTTAGATCCCTTTCTTGTCTCACTCTAACATTATGACTTGATGCCACACTTACAACATGACAGATTCAGATTATCCAAGTCAACAGGCTGGTGCTCCAGGAATTTGCAGGATTTGTGGGTAGAAGATTACTATCAAATTTAATTGTCCAACAAGGTGAAAGTTAGGAATCAACATATTGTAAGGAATGCATGGTCATGTATTTAATTTCTTTTTTTTTTGGGTCAGCTTTAACCACGTATCAACATGTTGTTGATAACGTAACAACCATGTTGTTCAAAGAAATGATTCCAAAAAGATCAACATGGAGTTGGTCCTTAACACTGAAGTTTTAGCTGGAAAGGAGAATATCCTACATTTTTCTTGTAAACCATTTGTGGCAAAAATAGCAGTTTTATTTGTAGCTTGTTTAGTTCTTAATCTGTGAGATGGATTCTCAGATAAAATATCAGTAGAAAAGTAATTTGAAATGAAAAGTGCTAAATAATTTAGTCAGACCTTCAAAATTTTCCCTTATCATTTCAGCTCTGTAGTAATACCAACAAAAGAAGTCCCTTAAATGCCCAAGCCCACCAGGTGTACCATTGTTTCCCATTATATTTGCACCTCTTCTTGGAATTAATCAAAGCTTGGCACAGAGGTAGTCAGAAAGAAAAGCAGTACTGTAGTGGGAGGCTGCAACTTGTTAAATCTCTATGTGTGTGTGAGCACATAAGACTTATTGACCTCACAAAGTCTTTGTCTAATGACAATATCATGTTTAAGGCATAAAGTTCACAGAAATTTTAAAAATATATTTTTTTAAATGGAAGAAAAGACTGTCAGACACAAACAAAAAATATCAGAATGATCTTCAACTATTTCTCTCCATAAGTAAAAGAAATTTAAAGCAAAAATACTCTCCCGAAAACACATTTTTAACTACATACACAGTCATAAAATGATATCAGCAGTAAATCTATATTTAGGGAAAAGGAGCTACAGTACAGTAGCTGAGAATCTGGCCTAAAGTTTGCACATAAAATAAAGATAATAGAAAAATAACACTGTTTATTTCAGGGGCTTATGCATTTCAATTTATTTCCATAGAACAGGAACTATTAATCACTTTTAATCACTAGAAATGAAGAACATATGATGCTGTTAACTTTTAATCACTGGTAATGAAGAACATATAATGTTGTGCATATTTAGTATTTTATAATATCTTCTTTTTGTAAAAACTATAACTATTGAGGTCCACATTTTATTTCTGGAAATGTTGCATCTCTTGTTTCAGAATATCCTATTTTGCCTTTGTGAAACAGTTGACTTTCTGTCCACAAACTCAAGGGCCAAGGTCATGCAAAAATTAAAATTTCCCAAAGTAAGAACAGTTACAATAATTGCCACTATTACTGTAAGAAAGGATGGTGGATGGTGACTGAAACAACAAGCCATGTTACTTCAGCACTGGCCACTGAATGAGATTCCCTTAAATATTGATTCCAGAAGTATAGTCCTCTGCTCCCTTGCTGCTATTATTGATAGCTAAAGATCATATTTCTAGATGCGCTTTATGTCTCCAGGCTCTTCCACTGCAGATGAGAAAAGAAACTCAAAACTGTTCTATAGATGAGCCAGAGGCAGCAAAAAATATACAATTGTTTTCCCATCGAAGTTGTTACTGTCCAGGGAATAGCCATGATGACAAATGGAGAGGAGGTGGTATACACTATTACAAGCAAGATGTAAGTTTGTCAGTCAGGTATTCCTTCTACCAGGTATACAACGAACCAGGAAGTTGAGTGGGGAAGCAGGGAATACTATGGATTAAGTCAGTGCTGTGTTCTAATGGAAATGGAATGTCACTGGGTGGTTGCATGATGGCCAAGCACTCTTCCTCCTAAAGCAACTTCTTACTAATTTTGGCCCACACCAACAAGCACAGAGGAGATACACTTATTTGGGACTCAGTGGCAGTAGATTTGTCCATAATATAGAAAAACGCTGACCAGCCAGATGAGTACAAAAAGGCTTAAAATACCCTTGATCGTCAAAGCACTTTGATTTTAGTGATGGAGCAGAGACACTGCAAAGAATGGAGAACTGTTCCTAAACAGGTGAATACACTTGCTTGTTAATCATTCAACTACTTCTGGCAATGCTGTAAGGTATTTTTATGCTGTTCTTGTGTTAAAGAAAACTTTCAGTCTGATAAAACATCACACCTGTGCAAACATGAGGTATGATGCCATGAGCTTTACTTATAATTACAGTTGCTTTTCTTAAATTGCATGAAGTATAATCCACAATAAGACACTTCATTGTTTGCAATTACAGATGTATCTCTGAAGAGGCTGATTGCTTAATTACACCTCTTATTATGACTATTCTGGCAAATTTCTAAAAGGAGTCTAACAAAGAACCGGATGAATGCTTCCTCTGTGTTTTTCAGTTAAGGTTTGACTGTTCAACCTTTAGATTTATTGAAGTCAAACAGTTCAGCTTCTATTTTCTACTTAGTGTAATTTTACTTCAGGCAAATTTCTCTTATGTAGCATTTAATCCAAATAAATAATATTATTCCAAACCGTCTTGCTTCCTATTGCACAAAGTTGTTAAACAATTGTCTTTGAAAACTCCAGTCGTTAACTGTGACACGTCTCAATGTTAATATGTTATTGTTAGCAGCTGTAACAAATTGCCTTTCTTATACATACTTGAGTTAAACCTTAAACAGATTTTTTTTTTTTAAAATAACTCTTCTGTTAATTTTACTCATGCACAGATAGTTTCCAATTAGACAGCTGGAAATTTCAATTCATCAGTTTTATGGATACACAAATTTGGCCTTTGTATCAGAAGTCTGATATATGTAAAGGTATATATGTAAAGAAAATTTGAAACCAAGAATTACTGTATCTACTTTTCCATTATTTTTCAATAGATCACTGTTCCCTGAATAAAGTAGGAATTATTTTTGAGGGTTTCAAAACTATTTCCTTGATTTAACTCCATAAGGATTTTCATTAGGTGGATTATTTCATCAGAACTAGTCTGAATCCCTGAACTTAATCAGACATCTGAGTCTTTTCAGAATTAAGGCTAGAGTAGAAATATATTTTATAAATTCAGGAGAAAAGACTGCTGTGATGAGAGTATTCATGAGTGCTTCTTCTGAATGAATGCCCAAGAAAGGACAAGTAGTCTACTCAAAACTTCTTAGCCAACTAATAATGTTCACTCTTTTCCTTCTAGACCTTTACTTGTGAAATATTCAGAAAATATTAATTAAAGTGCTTGTTGCTATTGACCTGGTTGTATTCAGAACCATAGGTATGCAGAAGTCATAGTGTAATGAATTAGTTGCTCGAAGTAGACACTGTGTATCCTAAAGCTGTGTCTTGGGAAGAAGTCCCACTTTTGTTTTTCTAAAACTAGAGTCCTCAGATGGTTAAATTTTTCTGGACAAGCCCCTGACCGACATGATCTAATCTTGAAAACAGCCAGCCCTGTTTGGGGCAGAAGAGTGGCAGGAGTCTTACCCAACACAAATTATGCCATAACTATAAGATGAAATTTCATGAACATGAGAAGGACACAGTGCAAACAAGCTATGGCAGGAGGGAAAATGTGACTTCCTGTTACTGAACAGTACCTTCATTACACACAAAGATGTTTAGGAATGACATAAAATGGAAACCAGCCAAAATGAAGAAGAAAACAATAACTTTTGTAACTGCAAATCCACTAATGGACTAGAAAATCCAGGGAACACAACTTCCTCCTACGCCATTGACCCTTGGTAATAAAAATATACATTTAAATGCATTTGCTTTTTACATACTCAACATTAGTAATATAAAAATGGTAAAATCAAGCAAACAAAACTAAAGCCAAATTAACTGCTTATAAGTTGAACCTGTGCAACTATGAAAGAACAGCACATATCACTCAGCAAAAATGGATCAAAAATTTTTTTAAAATGCTTTGTAAAATACACATAACAAAATATCACTAACATTATTCACAGACATTCTAGGCTGTTAGGAACATCGCCAATAGCAAGTGAGTATCATAATACAGTGATACATTTTCCTACAGCAAGGCAAATAATTTCTCTGGCAGCTGAAATAAAGTGTTGACTTTTCCTGAAAATTAATTAGCACAGAAACACAAGAGGAAAAATGAAAGGCTTCTTGTTCCTAAAGGTTATTCTGTAAGGAAATAAATCATATGAAGGTATGCAATGTGCTCTCCTGTACTTTATGATTAAGTGCTTATAATATAGACAGTCTCTAAGCCTCAGCTTTCGCTAGGAAGTTCACATCAAAGGTGAGTTAAGTCTTTATTATAAATACATGGTAAAATATATAAACCAGAACTGCTTTAAGGTGGGAGATCCTCTGGTTTCAGTAGAAAGGCCTTTTTTTCTTTTTATCAACTCATTTTACAAGCGATGTCCCAAATTTATGCTAAGAACATTTTCATGAAGCTTTTGCTCTCTTCTTGGCAGAAGGCCTTAAAATTTGTGTCAAATGAATTAGAACTAATGTCTATGGCTAAAAAGAGAAGCCTGTTAAAGGGCAGTAGTAATCAAGACAAGATAATAATTTATCTGTGATTTTGTGGGTATTAGTCTAATATCCTGTCTATTCACAGCATGTCAAAGATAAGAGCAGTCACCGGTTTACTGTTTTTCTGCCCTCTCCTTCCTCCCTCCCTCTATCCCTCAGGCCTCAGCAGATAAAAGATAAAAAACACATATTAGGCCAATTGCAATAATATTCTACTAAAAGGGATGCACTGTTACTATTATAAATTAATGCTTTAAAGGAAACTAGTAATAGATAATTATCTGTCCCTTAGATAATTATGCACATGAGCAATTCTCCCTCTCTGAAGAGTTTATAGGATTTACTGGAAGTCCCTGGAGGTATCAACAGTCGCATGTGAACCTGCATACAGGATGTGACTGTAGTTCCAAATGGCAGCCATGACAGTGATTCCTAAAAAAAGTTTCAGGATGGAAAATAATCAAGTGAGATGTCTCATGGGGTTTTTTGTCAAAACTTTTGTTCCTATATGTATCAATATAAACTTTAGGGTTTAAATCTCATCTTTGTGCGGGCCACTACAGGTACTATTGGGAAAAAGGTATCTCAAATGTGTTGTTGAACTTCTCTTTAATGCTTACCTGTTGTTAGAGATTAAATCCTGTTGATTTTGTCACCTTACTACCTTTGATGAGACTCTTTCCTGATGGGGAACCATTTCAAAAGGTAAAATAAATCACATAATTGTCAATTCTGTAGTTTTTATAGTCATTTTCCTGTCATGTAGTGATACAAAGCAGCCTCAAGAGTCGACGCTAAGAGCTTCTTCAGCTTGCAGAAACTTCAGGTTCACACTAGCTAGTGAAGGGAAAGCTGTTTTCAGCCTCATATTTTTTTACAATCTGCTTTTTGGCAGGAGTATTCTTCTTTAAATGTGTTAGGAATTGAGGCTCAGATCATCTCATAATTAATTAAGGCCAAGTAATTTATTTAAAACTAATTTTTTTTGCTGTTATGCACAGTGGCTAACCTTTCGCATATGACATATTGTATAGATTTTTATTTTTTTTTTTTACAAATGTCTGTTTAAAGAAATGATTAGTTCTGAAATGTGTTCAGCAAGGCTTCTTTATAGCGAAGCCCTCCTGGGAACTCTTATGCAAATAAAATCCATCTGGAGATTGAAAGTAATGCAGGTAAAATTATGAACAATATACTTAATTTTTAGGAGGATTTAAAGGGATATAAAAGCACACTTCATTAGAAAATCCAAACTACCAGCACATGTCCGAGTCACTCTTTTTCGGAAGTGCTGCTTCATCCATCCTGCCCAAACTATTGAAATTTGTGCCAGGTCAAATACACATACAATTTATGTATTTACGATTTTCATAGTTTAGTGACTGGTTTGTATAGGGAAGAAAAACCTGCTAACAATTAGCATAATTTTCAGTGATGTTAGTAGTTCATTAAATTATGTATTCCAGTAGGAGTCTATTATAGGTATTAGGAAATTATTTTATTTAGTTTCTTTTATTTCAAAATTAAAAATGGCCCATGAGTGGATGTTATCAGGATATGTATTATAGAAATTAATTAAAAGTTTTTAGCTATTGTTTTCTGTAGCTATGGAAGAGCAAAGTAGCATAAAAGGAATGCCTCAGTTGTCTCTACTTTAAAAGTATATGTGTCATGGAAAATTCAAGTCACAGAGTGTCACACTATGGCTATTGTGTAAAATCTAGGAACCAGGCTTATTTCCATGAGCCAAAAATATGACTCCCAAATCCTGTCATTTAAAATGTGTGAAATCTATAGAGTCTCATCCTGCTTTACCACTCCCTTACAAGGTAAGTCCCAAAGGAGTAAAGGGTGGGCTTTTTTTGTTTTATTTTTTTTTCCATCAAAAGAAAGGAAAGAAGAGAGAAGGGAAGGAACAAGGAAAGAAAGGAGGAAAACACCTGCTGATTTTTTTTTTTTTTTTGTGTGTGTGAGGGAGAGGAATCTACTATCAAAGTACTCTTTTGGGGCACATTTTCACTTTTATATAATGCACTTCATCCATCATCAACACCAGCAAAAATTTAAAGGCAACAATTTTGAAAAGTTTGATGCATTTCTAAAGGTAAGCGCATAACAAGTGAAAAAATAGTGACTTACTTTTGTTTTAAAGAGGACTAGCTGAGTTTCCTAGCTTACATCTGAAGAACGAAAAACTGTAACTGACCAATTTGGACAGTTCCGACAGCATTTCTGAAACAATCTTTGTTCTTTTGTTTGCTTAGAGTTACAGGAAGAGAAACTTCTGGCATCAAGAAACACATTAGTAATATCAACATTTTATCAGTAGGAGAATATATTGTCCAGCCAGTGTTTTAGTTGGAGTTTTGAAAGAAATTAATTTTTGTCTTCATGAGTTAAAAGTTTCTCCTTTTCCAATACGATGGACATTAATAGTTTCTTGATTTGTTTAATGTCAGAAAAAGCCATACATTTCAGGTTACAAATAATAATGCTTAGTACAAAAGAGGTGAGGGATTGTGCCCTTCAGACTTCTGCATGAAGCTGGGATCTGTGCAGATTGCTGGAAAGGCAAAATGCATAGCAGGACTGTCAGAAATCAAAACAAGTCAGAGAGGATAAAAGACAAATCCAAGCACTGTTGAGAGAGTGAGGCACACTGTTGTCGTGGTTCCTTGCAGGAAAAAAGCTGTAGAAGGAAAGACAATTGTAGTCAGCTTTTTCATGAGGACGAGCCTGCAGTCGTGAGATTCTGGCTTAAAAAGCTCTTAAATTCAGTCAGTTCTTTCAAATCTTGGGGTATATGAAAGAATCACGTTGTACAAAATAATATCCTTCTGTAAGGAGGCAAAATTTCTTTCTCATTCGGACTGAATTTAGTGGGAAGTCTAAGAGAAAGAATATTGAAATTTGTCTTCAAAAAGCCATTTTCACTTAAGGATATTATTGATCCCTAAAATTCTTTATCTCAAAGGTAAACCAATCTAAAGAAGAAAAAAAATAAGGTTTTGGGTGAGGCCTTTGTACACTTGCTTCACATCACATGTCTCTTCTGAGACCATGGAATATCACACAAGATTTCACTTCCATGGAGGATGTGCCAGCTGGTAATATCATGCATTCTTGCTTTCTTTTTAATTGCAACTCAGTGGTGTGTTGGCCTTTATGTCACTGCCCTCCTTAATCTTTATCAATAATATATGCTAAACTTTGATTAATCTTTTTAACATTCTTCCACATCAAACTACTACTCTTTTTTTTGTTTTGTTTTGTTTTGAGGTTTTTTTGTTTGTTTCTGTTTTGTTTTTTAATCATTGTTGTCTGCAATGCATATCAGAGACTGCATTTGTTCTGACAGTTCCGAGGAAGATGAGCCAGGTGTTTGTTTTCTGTTTTCTAATGGATTTTCTATTATATTTCTCTGGGTTGTGGATTGTTCTGTAAGTTTATGTGCATATGTATCTCTACACACATATACAGATAAATATATGTATTTATGTACATGTGTGTTTATGTCTAACATGTCTCTGTTATATATCAGTATAGATATTACATCTAGAATATGTATGCTTCCCTCTTTCACTTAATCTTACCACAACCCTTATACTGAATGTGTTAAGTGTCTGTAGGGAAAGAGAGAAAACAAAAAAAAAAACAAAAACAAAAACAAAACAAAACAAATAAAAAAAAAAAAAAAGTTTTTCAGTGGTTTGTATTGCTCAAACACATTTTGGGACATCCTAAATAGAAACAGTTTTGCTACATGTAAGGTGAACCGGCAGGGTATCAGGAAGCAGCCTTTATCTCAAACAAATACTTCTATTTGCTCTGTAACACTACAAAGGATCTGTGGGGAGAAATTCTCATGGAAAAAAATGCCAAGTTTACCTGCTTACCTGCTGTCTACTAGATACAAAACAACAATTTGGATATTAATTAAAACCCGGAAGGTGATTATCTGCCTAATTAGATGTGTAACGGCCTAACTGCATATTTACTGGCAAAAGTCAACCTTATATTAGTAGTGAAAAAAATGTTTTTCTTTCTCTTCTGAACATATTCCAGAGCAGAAAAATGACCAGCAGAATTGAAACTGGCTTACAACCCTTTCTGACATTTCATAGACAGTCCAAGGAAAACTGGACATGATGAATAAACTCTATTTCATTCAGAAAGAGTAGTTTCTTCTGTCCAGGTAAAAAGTGTGTTTGCTTAGCAGTGAGAGAAACTTGCACTGCCTATGCTCTGTGCAGGCTGTCAATAAATAAAGAAGTTCAATTTCCAGGGCTGTCAATAAATATATTATGTATGAGGTTTTTCATTATGTTCAGATGCAACTTGAGGTATTGTCTCTGCCTTCTTGGAACTAAAGCTATTTTTCTCAACTAGAATAAGATTCCCTTAACACATATTTGCAAATACATTGTTAATAAGCCAACGAAATGCATTTAAAGACAGCAAACAGGTTATTTTTATTTTCTTTTGATTCCTTCTGGGTGCTTTGAGTGAAGTGAAAGGTGATCTTAAACTTGTTTTTAGCTGACTTCATATACTGAGAAATGCAACATTTATAGATAAATGCTCTCACTTTTAATGAAAATTATTAGCTATTAACATTTTGCTTGGAGGCATAAGCCATAGCCCAAACTCCTTTCAAATCCATTAAATATGCTTGAGACCCAGCTGTCAATAGGCACCATGAAGTAAATTTAATTTTCAGAGTCAATACAGAGCACAGCTGCATTAAGCATAGGATAATTCTGGCACATTATTAATTTGAATGGCCATGTAAGGCATTGTCTAGACAAGATATAAGCCCAAGTTTTCATAGGCAATCTGTACATAAAATGAAGTATGTCAAGGTTGTAAAGAATACTAATAACACAGATCTGGCCTATTAACCAATATTGATTGCTCTTACTGTGACACAGTCCAGTAACTTTAGAGGTGAAATAGTAAGATGTTCAGCACTGCTGCTTCTTTTTGAAAAGCAACGCTAAGATTGGACATTTTCAGATGAGGCTTGAATGCCTGCAATCTCAAATGTTTACCAGCACCATGCATGATTTCTAGCAATCTATTTCTGTAGATTAGGACACTTAAAAATAGGAGATTAATCAGAAACAGCAATTAGTCTTGCTGGCAATATGAAGCATTTTTACTTCAAATGCTGTCAATATTTGGTTTTTTTCATCACAATTGCGGCTATGCTCTGCATAAATAATGTCTGTTTTAGAAGGTTAAGTAAATTTATACTTGATACTTATAGTATTTATATAGTTGTACAGAGTCTGTGTAGCATTTCCAAGAAAAATATTAAAAAGGAAAATTAATCTCTTGAAAACTGCACAACTCTAGCAAATTTTTTCCAAATTATTTCTGTGGTCCCACATGAACTCTGTAAAATTATGATTTTTTTTTTTGTGCTTTTTGTTCTGTGGGCAAACAGACTAGAAGGTCTTCTAAATTGCTAGTGAAGTGAATCATCTTCACTTTCAGATAATAAAATATTTGGTCTGCATTTTGTGGATGCATTTGCACACTGAGCCTGGAGGCTTGGACTCATTACAGCCCTGGCTATCTCCACATTAACAAGTAACAGGGAAATAGGAGGATCTGCAGAGCACAGTAGTTGGTGCTGAGGACCAATATCCTCATTGTACATATTTCCAGAGTGTTTTTTTAATTTGGACTAGGTCTGGTGTGGTCCCAGTGGACCAAATGCTCTGTTGCAACTTTAATCCTGTATAAGTGCACTCCCAGGGGCGCATCTTAAGAGTTTTGTATCATGCAGGTTGTCTGTCCCAGAGTGAAGTAAAGCACAGTAATGGGGAAAACTCAGAAATAAATATCAGGAGCCGAACTAAACCATTAATGTGGGGAAAGCCTTTGGGTTCTTATTTGAGGTGACTAAAGAACATAGAATACTTCATAGATTAAGTTAGATTAGAAGAGACATCAAGAGGTCCTCTAGTCAAACCTTCTAAGCTGCAACCCAGACCTATGGCAGTGGAGAGGAAATAATCACCTTCACAGTCCAACTTAACACATGCTATGATCTGAAAGATTGCTAACGTGATTTCCTTCCTTAACAATTGATGGACAACAGGAACAACACAGTTCAGCAACTGAAGTTAAGTGGGATAAACGCTTAGCATTTAATGCATAAAAAATACCTATACTTATCAAATTCTATCACAACAGAATAGTTTACTCTTTCTGAGGGCAATGGGACATTTTATTTTTTAAGTGTAAGTATGACTAGCACTATTAGTTTTACCTTAGTTAATGCATTACCACAGTTTTTTAATAAAATTATAATTTTATGACTGTTTATAGTTTTGTACATCATGATTATACATATAGGTATTTATTTAGGATAAAATGCACTGCTAAAGTGCGTCCTAAAAGTTTATTATAAGAGTAGTAAATCATTTCCTTGCACTTGCTTAAAACTTGTGCTTCAAGGAAAGCAAGTGTTCCCTTATTTCTTTATTTAATCAGACTTAGTTAGTCTTGTCTGGAATTAGGCTGATTAATAAATTCTGTGCTAATAATTTATGAGATTCTTAGTCTTCTGTTTTTTCAAAGAACTTTTTATTGAATTCTTATTCTTCCCTCATTGCTAAATGAAAGTATTCAGAATACATGAGATTGAAATAAAAAGGAAAAAAAAAAAATCAACACGTAACCCTTTTTTTTTTTTTTTTTTTTTACTGTTGGATGAGGTTCTCAGGAAAAAGTCTGACTCCAGGAACATAAACTTTGAAAGGGACATAAAATACTTCTATATTTGCAACAAAATCATTAGAACTGGCATGACCTAAAAGTTTTGTTCTTCTGCAGAAAATTTTCCTTAAGGAATCTCATTGCCAGGTGGTTCTCCTTGGGACCTGAAATAAATTCTTTGTCCCACTGAAGCTCATTCAATCAAATGTACTGTTGCAGTCTGTCAGTGTTAAAATTTCACCTCTTTTACACCTCTTTTTATCATCTAGAATAACCAGTTCACAGAATACTTATTTTCTTTGTTTCCTGATTCAAAATTGCCTTTTGGCTATTAACTCCATAGTTAAATAATATTTTTTATCTGAGTAAATATAGTTTCCCTTTTGATTCCTTTATGCATAATTTTCCCTCTAGGTTTTTTCCTTAGAACATCTATATCATGTTAAGTATCATTGCATTTTTTGCCTAAATAAGTTCAAATTGCATGTTGGATATTACAAAGTAATCAGTATTTTCTGATTTTCAGATTGCTATTACAAATATTTTACGATAAAACATTTTTACTTGCTTATTTTGACTTCTATATTAATAACCATCTGTTTCTAGCCTGACTTGTTATTGAAAAATCTACTCTTCAGGTTGTTTAATTTACTTTTTTCAGCTCTGTCTCACCTCATAATCTTGCACGAGTAGTTCATGGTATTTATAACTTTCCTACAATCCATTACAGCAAAAAGGATGAAATTACAATTTCCAAAAATCTCTCTTTTATGATTTTCCAGATGTAGTTTCATAGTTAAGTGTAGTGGTTGACTCCTACATGTAGTGTATTTCTACTAAGTGCTTCCAGTTTTCATGTGTTTTGATATATGCTTAGATCATCATGGTTTCCTTTGGGCTTCCCTAATTACAGACCAACATATTTCCAGCTTTGTGAGAAATAAATCCATGTACAATTCAACAGGAATACCCAGAATCTACTCTCTGTATTTCTCTGCAGAGCCCTTCTCAAAAGAAGAGGGAATCTTCTGCACATTAGGAACTTCCCTCTTTCTTTTCAGCAGTGTGACCTGAAACCTTAGATCTGAATACATGTGAATATTGAAGGAGTGATTTTGATCCAGACCTGGACAGTTTGGCTAATGACAGGTAAAGTTACCAAATAGGTTTTTTACTCACATGAACACCCTTTTTAAAAAGAAAGTGGAGGATTTGTACTATTTTTACATAGTGTTAGGGAGTGTCGCTGGTCAACAGAGAATGAGATGAGCAAAGAATCAGAAACAGAAGGTAGCAAATATTTGTTAAATAACTCAGCATCAGTACCTGCCCTTATGTAGTGTATGTCTGGAAAACTCCAGAAATCAATTTACAGCAGGGCTCATCAAAAAGATGCAAATGGGATATAAACCCAAAAGTTACCTCCTTTGAAGCACACTGAAATCCTTGAGATGAATATTCTCCTTGCAATTATTTCCAGCTACCAAATGGTCTGGAAGTCTGAGCTACTGCCTGGAAGTTAAAACTGCAAAAGAAAACTGCAAAAGAGAAACTTGCTAAAATAAAAATGCATTGGTCTGATAACATAATGCTACACTTTTATTGCCACTGAACATAGCGAGTAAAATTTGCCACATACCAAGAGTATGTCACGTTCCAGTATTAAGAAGAGAAATGCAATTTTTTAGCTAATACAGCTTGTGCGTCTTGCTAAGCAGGCTCTATTTCTACTCTTTCATCAGAGTAGAAATATTTTCAGAATGATTTATAAAAAGACAGCTGAAGTGGTAAGGAAGCTTAAAAAGATGGCTTCTAAGAAAAGAAAAACATTCCACTATCATTTTGGAAAGAGCAGTTTGAAGGTCTTCTTACTACAAAACACAAATAACAAAATAATCTCAAAATTAAGCAGGATCAGTTAATATATTTTTAGCAGTGTGTTATCTCCTGCATGCTCTCTGTGCACCGAGATTTGGTGTTACGACAGTTTGGTAATGGACATACATTGCTCACATTTGAGATGGAGAAGCAGCAAAAATCTGTAGGCTGACCTTTAAAAAAATTAGACTAGTCCCAATATAGTGATTTTGTATTCTGGATCTGGGGAAAGCTCAGTTGTGCTTCGGACACAAATTTAATCCCTTTTCTTACATGCTTAGTTTCTCCTGTCGGTAAAAATCTTAGAAGCATAAACCAGCAGGAACAACAGCACACCCCAGGCACCTTTCTCAGGAGGAGAGTAGGAGCAGAGAGCACCCTGTTGAGTGTTGCCAACCCTTTATACCTATGGCTTCCTCTGTTGCAATGGAGCCCCCAGAGTCCTTGCAAAATGTTAATTTTCCTTTCATGATAGTAAGACACAAAGCACAGGAGGATGAAGCAAAGAAAAAACAACAAAGAATAAGACATTAGCAATTAGTTCAGGTATTTTTCACTGCCATTAAATATTTCAGAAGGTGACCCATGCTGAGAAATTGTCAGCATTTCACCGCTGCAATTATGGCTCCAGTGGAAACCTTAGTGAAGCTAATGAGTGCTTTCATGTACAGACGGCCTGTTGGATTAGTATCATTACTCACTGTACAAACTGGGAGAGTGGCTGCAGCCAAGACAGGTGCCCTACCAGGCTATGGACTATGCCAGCACATCACAAAGAACAGGTATAACCCCCACCACAGGTTTCTTACAGTCCAGCTGTAGGCAAAGGACAGGAGAAAGGAAGCGCCTTGGCTCCTTTTAGCTCCACACTAGAGCTCAGAGACAGTGAAAGAATCAGCTGAAGGTCATACAGAAAGTTTGTGGCAGAGCAAAAAAGTGAATGCAGAGTTTCCCAGGTGAAATCCAGTAATTTCAGCACCACACTGTTGTTTACTCCCAATCATTCACATGAGCCAACAAAGACCATTTTTTGAGCAACACTGTATGGGGGTTGAGGCTGCCCAGCTGCTATTCTTTCTCACAGCATATCTCTTTCACCACAGTTTTCTTTAATAGACTCTAAGTTACTGACTATATGCAGGTAGCAATAATGATATAATGAATGATATAATTAGCTAGATAATTCTGTTTTTCTTCAGTAAAAGCTTAATAGTTTGTATAAGAAAGCACTAGATTCCTTTCAACTGTTGTTGTTCTATGCATATGCTGAAACCACAAAGGACATTGATTATTTTAACTATGCTCAATTTGCCTTTGAAACCAACATTCTAAAAAGCAAAAGAGCTTAAACAAACATGAAAGTAATCTAATACTGACATAAACATGAAAGATAATAAGATTATTATGAATTGATCTAAATATCACTTAAAATAATTAGAAATTATTTTCCCATGGTATACCATTTAAGTTAAGCAGCTTCTTAATGTTACTTAGAAAAACAAGCATAGAATTACTTCCCAGAATTTTAGTTGGCTTTGTTTATGACATTCAGTAAAATAATGGGCAAATATGCATTTCTCTTTATTGCTTTATATTTTGCATACAGTTTGTAACCAACTCTAGTTTTGTACCAGTTAATTTTGTAAGGGCAGGATTGTTGCCATTTTAATACTGTATCATTTTATTACTTTAAACCATGAACCAATTGAATATTTTTTTTCTTTCTTGGCACCATTTCTTCTAGTTAACTTTATGAAAAGCAGTAACATGAAGGAAACAAGTCATGCTAATAACCCTTACAGCCACCAAACAAAAATGGCATGCATAAAAAAAAAATACCAGTTAAATTTCAGTGCCATTTGTCAAATTAGCTAAGGGGGCCAATCTCCAAATTAACTCAGTTTGGACTTGCTTTCACTGCCTCAGTCCCAAATGATTTATTGGAAGTTTGGGTCTTGTAAGAAACATAGGATTTGTTTTTCTTCCTAAGGATTATCCAAGTTATCTGAATATAAATAATTTTTTGAAAATAGGATTAAAATCTGAGAGCACCAGGTTTTTTCTCAAGATTTAAAGATCAGCCTGCCTATATACAGTCTAGCAAATGGGTTTTTTTGTAATCTAAGAAGTACTTTTCCTGATTAAAAGGAATTTAAAAAATATCATTTGGATAAACTATTTTCCACTGTGTTTTCTGTTCAGCTCTTCAATCTTCAATCTTTATAAATCTTCAATTTATAAAGTTTTTCTTTGCATGCCAAATCTAAGACAAAAGATGAATGATCTTTTTTTTTTTAAAGACTGCAATGTCTACATATTTATCAAGGTGTGTCATTAGATGTAAATATAGTTTCTCTACAGTTGTATTTGGAAGTCAGGTAGGAAAGGCTTGGAGAGAGATCTCAAGAATCGCTCATGAAGCACAAAACATGGAAACAGTAACAGTTTAGAAGAGAAAGTTTTCAGACTTGAGTCTGAAACAAAAGAACCCTGACACATGGCAGCCGTGGGTGGGAGACAGAATAATGGCTTCTGGTGCACCCTTTCCCCCTGCTTGTCATTTGGCTCATGATGTTGGGACCCCTCATGATGGGCATTTGAATGTTCCTGGAGCAAGCAAAGGCAAAAGCTCTTAGGCCTACTGAAACCTAAGAACAGCCTTATACCAAGATGGCTTTCAAGGCAGCATCATCACAAAGGGAGCTCCATGAAAACAGTCCTTAAAGCAATTAGCTTCCAAGGTCTGGCATGGAATAATTGTGGCAACAAAAACAGAGGAGAAGACAGGATCAGAAGTGTACAGGGGAAAAAAATAACATGTTCTCTGGGTGAATACCTCTATTTATTAGGAGACTCAAATACGAGATTCAGATTCCCATTCTCCTGTTTTCCTTCTTCCATGTTATCTCAGCACCAGCTCCCTTTATGTTGTAGGTGTCTGCATTTCTTATATGTCTGCTTCTACCAGAGAAATGCCCCAAACCCCAGAATTTCATAGAAAGGCTGTCAGTCTTTCTAGACCTGAGCTGTAATCCTAGTCTTAAAACATCACAGGTTTAAAAGCAAGGTGTGCTCATCTTCACTTACAAGGTCAAAACTTGGTGGTCAGGAGGAAAGCTTCTGTCTCACACCATGGAGATGAGCTTTCTTACTGCCTAGAAGCTCTCACCTTTCAAGTGAATCCCAACTGGCACTGAACACAAATCTCCCACAAAGGTGACTTAATCCATGGGCTAGTGAATAGGTACCTCTTAATCTCTCCCTCTGAAAGTGCTCTATTTCCAGTACATAATTAACATTCATCTGTGCAGGGGCTGTGACTGGATTCTCCCACATTCCAGGGGAGTACCCTGACCATTGGACTGTAGGATTTATTTGTAATTTCCCTCTTTCTTCTAGCCCAGTGACTATTTCATTAATTTTATACACCACCATAGGGAATCATATGCTCACACGTCTATAGAATAGTATCTATATAAGATTATAGATATTGTGAAGAGTACTCTTCACAACATATGCTTTTTTCCTACAACTGGAGAACTGCAAAAAATATTACAGATGCTCTGTGTTTGTTTAAGAAAAACCCAAACAAAGCCAACACAGAACTTCTAAAATGGAGAAATGAAAAATTTTTATGTTAGGAGGCAAATTTCTTACCTATTAACATTACTACCTCACAAGTGGCTGAAACACATCTTTAACCTATTGCAATGACTCCCAGTATGTGCATATTGAAGCTGTGCAAAAATCCTAAACCACAAGTAACTCCCTGGGTTTCAGTTTTCGTTACAAGCTCAACACTCAGTTCAGGTTCACTGACAGGACATTACAAGCCTGGAAAGTCCATGAATGATGTAATGCAGACCTCTCATGTGGCCTACTGTGTTGCACAACACAGCATATTGACAAATGGCACTTGCTCCTTATTTAGGGGGGACTGTTATTGCAGCACTCCAAAGATCCAGAGGTGTATCATGTATACATCACTAAATTAAGACAAAATGCAGGGAAAGACAGGGACACAACAAAATTATTATTTTAAAGTGCTTGACAATAGGTCAGAGGAAGGCTCTTACGTGGCAAACTCCAGGAAGAACAAGTTGGGTGAGGTGAGATTTATGGTACCATGTGAGATCCTAAATCTGCTCCTATGTGCATCCAGCCTGTGCTCTGAAAGAAGCAGTCTCATGAAAAATAACCTGACACAACATAATTAAGGTCTGTAGCATAATACAGATTCAAAAAGGATCAAATAAAATTTGTTGAGACATTTTCTGTGTTCTTCCTTCTGAAATGGAGCCTTATGAACATTTTAGGCTAAATTTTTCTACATATGAGTTAAACATTTGGGGGGTTTTGGTTTTTGTTTTGTTGTTGTTTTTTTTTTAAGAAGTAAAAATCAGAAGTTTATTTAAACAGTAACTTCCATGGAACACAGAAGTAATTGCTACATTTTAGACATAAAAAATTTTGTTTAACTACTGAGGCTAAACATAGACTTTCTGTGACCAACCACATAAGGTAGTTGCTACCTCCAGGCAATCGTTGCCTACACCAGCTTTTAGAAAAATGGGTAATCTAGTTGCTGTCAGAATACATCAATTGTTCCAGTGGCACACAACCACGGTTTTCCTGGGGAATCTAAACTTAAAAACCAGAATAATAATTTGCGAGGGTTGGTTACTCAACTGTTTATAGGTGGACTATCATGAAAAGAGAAAATCCACTTCTTCAGCCTATAGACTGAGTCACGGGCTTTTTGTGGTTTTTTTTGCTTTTGAGGTTTTATTTGAGGGGGAGAATATTGCTTTGCCTCAGACAAACAATTCAGTTATTTGGCACTAATCCTGTACATTTCACTTAGTCTTTCTCAGGAATTTTATTCTCTCCATGGAAAAGTCCTCAGCCACACAGGTAATACCCACCAAGTAAGATAAGGACTGAGACAATGAGAAAGGGGGTTCCTTCACAGTTACCAAGAAGGGACACTGTGTAATCCATTAATGACGATATTTTGCTAGTCCAGCTCATATCCCCACTGCACAGGAAAGAAAAGGGAATAAATATTGCATTGCTGTGGTGTCAGATTCTTCAGTCTTCCTCAGTTCTACCTCAGTTCTACCCTGTAACCACTACTTAAGAGCTTTCCTGAGTTGGACACACCAACGCACGCAGAAGGGATTCTCCCCCTTCCACAGACTCTTAATCCAGCTCCTTTCTTTAGTCAGAGAACAGAAGAGTAGATTTGTCACTAAAGGAGGTGCAGTTTGTCTTCAAAGATCTGAGAAGAGAGATACCTTTAAAGCTTCTGTTTCTTTATGCCCCTGGCAGAAAATAGGTTATAAATTTAATCTAAGAAATGAATTCCTGCTTATAACTGTCATTTGATAAATCTTATTATTCTGACTATTCAACAGAAACCACTCCTGCATAGTAGTTATTATTCTCACAGAGTTCTAATCCATACCATGAGCTTTTGTACACAGATTAGTATTTTATTACATATAAAAAATATATTGTTTGTATAATCTAATCAGGTATTTTGCAAATAAATACAGACCAGAATTACACTATCTGAACACTAATGTAAAGGTTTGAATACTTAAAGAATGAAACAGTTGCTTACCAACATTTTTGGTTGCATTAAATTAAACAGCTGGCATCTTTATGTGTATCACATTTTCTTTCTGTAAAATATTTTGTGAAGATGCATAACATTAGAAGATAGGTGTTTATAATTCAAAAAATGTCCTGCTAATGCTGAAAGTATTGACATTTCTTCCTGAGGTTCTGACAGAAAATACAATACACTGTCTTATGTCAATTGAATAATTAGAGATTATAGTAATTCCTGCAAGGCTTTCATATGTGGCACATTCTGAGAAAATTTCAAAAGATGAGATTTGCATAAAGGTGGGTGTCAGAAAAAACCAGGTGCCTCTTCTCCTACAATAATGACATACTAAAGAGAAAAAAAATAAAACTCCTCTGGGGAAAAGTGTTGGCAATGCTCATGTAAACGTTGGGGAAAGCCCAAATTGTAAGTGGAAAAGGACTTGTCAGTATGCTCCACACCATGTAGGGGAACTAGTATACTCAGAAAATAATGGAGCACTTAGCATCTCTGGATTCAAATATGGTAATGAAAGAAAATGATAACCACTCACACTGATTTACAAGATCACTTCTACAATTCTTAAGCAAAAATAACACCTTTCAAACATCACTGACTTAACACCACTTCCCCTCTCCTTTTTCCTTTTAATATTGTGTATATATTTTATGTGCATTTTATATACATTTGTCAGGAGAATATTAATGTTCTGCTTTATGATTACCACCACCTTTCTAATCATTGCTTTTTATTATTCTTGTTCAGTACAGCTTAGCCGCTGAGCATGAGCAATGAAATGGGGGGAAAAAGAAAAGCAAATACTGTATTATATCATCATCTGGGGAGCGTGATTGTTTCTGCTGTGTTAATTTACACTAAAATCTATGACCCAGTGAGTCTGATTGATTGCCAAGGGCAGAAATCCAGCCCCTGGCCTAGTTTATTTTGTGAACTGTAGCCTCAGATATCGCTGCAAGCCACAATGATATTGATTTGATATACACTAGATGGGTCTTTATGCTCTTTGGGAAATTTATTGTGCAGAGTCAGAACTCAGACAGATGGGGAGAAGCCGCTCTTTAAATTGAAGAGGGTTATCATGGTTTGACTCCTGGGTCACTCAGGTTACCAAGTGGCCTGAGTGTGGCTGGGTCGGAGCAGGCTCGAGGGATTAGTGCTCATCGGTTTTGAATGTCAAATCTCCTCAGTGGACTTGAGTTACTGCTAATAGGAACTTGCTTGGGCCTATAACATTTGGATGGCCTATAACTTAAACATCATAACCCTTTCTTCATGTCATAGTCCTTTAAATTATGGCTGAGCATGCCACCTCTGCTCTGGACGTTTAGCAAGAGATGGCTGTGTGTTATAGAGAAACTTGCCTCCAAGGTGGACTGAACCATTACAGCTCTGGTCTGCAGGAGTGCTGTATCTTCATGCTACAGTGTCACAGCCCTGTCCCCGGCCTTCTGCTGCTTACTCACTGTCAGCACCCTGGCTTTGCACAGGAGATACAGAATACTGAAAGCTAGAGCATAGCTCTACTGTTCCCTGAACTCAGTATTTTTCCTTCATGAGAGAAGAAGAGGAGGAGGGCTGGGGCTAAACTTCAGCTTGTGGTACAAAAAAATCCTGTCATGCTGGGAAATCACATATTCTTTGCACAATGAATGAATGAATGAGGAAAACAACAGGGCTTCTAACTTGGGATAAAGATTTAAGAGATTTTTCTACATAAAACAAGGCCAGGTCTGCTATAATTAGCCTAAGCCTGAACAGCATTTTCACTTAAGCACTGCTAATTTTTAACCAATATTTCATGCTACAGTAATGCTGAAGAAACTAGGGAAAAGAATATCTATGAATTTAAAGGAACATCTAATATATCATAATGCACTCAAACCTTTTAATTACCAAAGAAGACTCTCATTATATTTTAATGGGTATCTCTCACAGAGTTATAAACTTCACAACAACCCACATTTTCACACTCAGTGTTTGAACCCTTTCCTTTGAGATCAAGAAAAGGTTTTTCAGTCTCATTCAGAGAGGAAGGGAATTAGCCTGAAGGAAGTCCCATGTATCCAAGAGGTAGGATAGGGCTCTGTGCTGCCATTACAGTGAGAAAGGGAAATCTGTTCCCACTTTTACAAGTAGCTTCTGGCTTCCTATGTAAACAATTAGGAGTTCTCATCTATTTCTCTTCAACTCATATATGATTCACACAGGAATGGGAGAAAGTCGAGTTTGTTTAAGTAGCTGTTTCCTTTTCTTCATTTGATTTGGTGAAACTGGGAATCAATGTTTCTAAAGGATTTTTTTCCCTCCAAACTAAAACTTATTTCCAATACTTATTTCCAATAAAAGGGGGGAAAAAATTAAAAGCCTTCTGGAAACACATATTTATTCCATCCCATTTTGCATACTCACACAAAACAAAGACATCTCATGATATTAATGGTAAATGGCTTAGCCTAGTCTTTTGGACTCTATTCTTGGCAATACACTGCAGCTCTAGTAGTGTATTACAGACCATTAACATTTAAATATAATACCGCCTGGCTTGTATTCGGGTCTGAATTTCCTGGGATTTTATTCTTCATTTGAAGTGAATACTAATTGAGAAAGTTACACATTTATATAGCTCCTGAAGAGTAACATCCACTTCACCTATCTCTCTATTGTAAATTAATATGTAGCAGATGGTGAGCTGAGATAGTTTGACAGCCTACTTACAGCACCATCACTTTAACCTCTATCTGAAAAAAAAAATCCCATTAGCTTTTCTGCTGTTGGGCTCTTAACCCCCCAAAGTATCCTTAGTTATCATATCATGGGATTTTCTGCAATGCCAAGGAAGAAAATAATTAAAGATACCCTCTTCCATTTAAATGCTTGTTCTAATTTTACTGGGCATATCTTTTCCTCTTAACTTCTCCAATAATTTCAATTTAAATCTTCATTTAGAATGAGATTTTTCTTCCAAGGGGATTTTTTTTATCTTCAGGGACAACTTAGTGCACTGCAGAAGCAAACACAGAAGCCCTTCCATATATTATGATTAATATGGTGTAAGGAGCTCCCCTTGCTAGAAATGCAGAATCAAAGGAAGCAGAGCCTGTAAGTAGAATTTAAATTCAATACACATTGGAATCTTATGGTTCAATTCAAAGTGTCTCTAAAGGAAATAATTAGACACTCACCAAGGCTTTCAGTAAGAAACAACTTTCCCTAAGAAGGGCCTTCTCAAAGTCTTCATTCAAAGTACTCAGTCACTTATTTTTCTCCTCCAATCTTTCCAAAAGAGAAAGGAGGAGGATTTTTTGAAGATTTGGGAGTCCATATTAAAAGCTTTAAATTTAAATTTCCCTTAAAATAGATGGTCAAATTGAATGTTTTCTTCTGATGGGCTAATAGAAGTGTTTCATTTGTTGCAGAATATAAATGTATAGATCATTGTCAGAGATTTACAAAATCATTGATAGTGTGTATTTAAGACTATTCCACATGGACTGAAACAAGATACTGTGCAGTCTCACAGCATCATCCATATTCTGTTGTTTGGGGGTTTAGAAGTGCAAGGGAAAATGCTCAGTGATCTGAAACAGTGTCTGGGTTGGAAGCCTCAGATGTGCAAGATAACAAGAATGTTCCATAATTAGTGGACTTCATAGCACATGATTGTCTTAGGCCACTACATTCACCAAAGCATCCAAAATGTTGCCTCAACTCATGTACATTTTACAGTAAGATGGACCATCACCTGTGGTACAATCAGAAAAATGTCCTCCTTTTGAATATTTTTTAAGTCTCTTGTGCAGTATGAAGAACTTATTTCTCTGGATAGATATTCCACCAAGGAAGGGCAAGAGAAATTATAAGCTGCACTCACGGGACACCCAAAGCAGCTCCAACCCTTATAAACTACCTGGAGTGATGGCAACTGCCATTCCCAACCAAGCATTGCAAAGGCGCAGATGAGAGCAGCTGGCCAGGGAACTGGAGCGGCACAGAGTGTCATGAGCTTCAGATTGGGAAGGATGAATTTCACTTCACCAGTCCCTTTACACAACCAGTGCATAGACCCCTCAATTACTTTGGCCTCATATGAGTGCAGGAGATTGAATTTCACCCAGAGAATTAGAAATACAAATAAACATTTTATTAAATAATTAGAGACCATAACTGTGGATTACCTTTCATTTGTATTAGAGGAAGGCCTGGTATGGTCAGACCCCAGGATCTTGTTTGGTGTTTACGTCACATCTGATTTCTAACGGACATTTTAGAATTGTTTATTTTCTTTCATTCTATTTCTTTTTTTATTAAAATTGATTCCAGATATCAGAAAAATAATTAATTTCCCCTCACCCTATATTGAGATAGCAGGCTGAAACTGCAGATCGAGAACAACCCTAATTTTCTTTCTAATAAGAAAATAGTTTACTTATTTAATTGTTAACTTTTAATACTTTCTCTTTGTAACTCTGAAAGGTAACAAAAACATTTTTAGCTGTTTCCCCAATTTTATATACTACAGAGAATGTCTTTAATGTCCCTTAACACACATCCAAGTAACATAATAAAGTCCCCATATTTGAGAACAGCAACGTCAGCAGGAGGCTTAAATATGACTTTGAAACACTTTCAATCTCTTGTTTTTAATAAGGTAAATAGGTCATGATTTTTAATAACACTTAGAATACTTGTGGGTGATTAAAACTTTATTCTTTATTTGAAAAGCCTAATATAGATCTCAGTTCAAATTTTAGATGAAACTCTGCTAAAACATTTTGAGCTGCTATCTTTTACACAGGGCTGTGATTTCCCAGGAAGTAAGGATGAGCAGGGACTCAGACACTCTTGAAGCGGGTGAAAAGATCCTACCATTTCTGGGGAAAACCAGTCCCAGTCAAACTTTTCCAGAATTTCCTGTCTGGATGGGAAGATAGTGAGTTATCTATTGCTGTAAATGGCACAGGCTTGTGAATTGCAAGCTGAGCAAAACGCTTTAAAAGAACAAAGTCTACAGCAAGGGTTGTGCCCAGGACCAACATGTTTCTCAAGCACTTGGGAATGGTCTTGAAGGCAAGCAACAGATCAAAGAAGTCAACTAAGGCCCCCAGACCTAATGCTAAGCTTTTAACTAGAGAAACAGAGGTCTTAATAATTTTTTTATGAACTTGACTATTTTTCTATTTTTAATTTATACAACAAGGGACGGCTAGAATAATGCCACCTGTATCACTACTGATAACACTTCAAATCCCCACTTAAGTTCGAAAATGTAGCCTTTGTGATGAACCATGGTGCTTATTCAGAGGTGCATTAATTGGAGTTACCTGACAAGAAGGACACTGGCTTCACCATTGCTAAAAGTATGAATGAAGGCATTAGTCAAGTGCATGTAAAATTCAGAAATAATACTAACAGAGTGAGATGAATTTGTATGGCCTTCTGTTTAACATAAGCCATGCCTGAATCACCCTTTTTTTTTTTTGAATCATCAAGCAATATTTTAAAATAACGTACATTAAAGGAGATATATACACTTCTACTGAAAATGTGTTTCCTTTTCCACCCTGAATTTACTATGGTTTAACTTCTCACTATTTGATCTTATTATAGTTTTGTCTGATAGATCAAAGAGCACTGTGTTATCAAATTTCTGTTCGTCTTGGTGCAGCATCATACTGGGAACTCTTGTTCAGCTGATTATCTCCCACTGACCTTGCCTTCACCCCAAGAATCTTTTTCATCATCACTATTTTATCCAGTACAGTCCCCCAACCATAAATATGTCCTTCATTCTTTGTGAGTACATGTAGGTTTTTACAACTTGCTACATTAAAATGACCTCATGTTGCCAAGCAAGCCAGATAGTTCTGTAGCAGTGACTTGTCTTCTTTATTAGCTCCTGTACCTGCTGCATTTCTGACACCTGCAAACTTTTACAGGTTGCTATTTTAAGCTGACTTCTATATCATTGATAAAAATGGAATAAAGAGTAGAGCTGTTAGCTGTTCATTTAGAAGCAGAGGTGAATGATAATTTCTGCTCAGAACCATTTTTTGAGTCTTACTGGTTAGCTAGTTTTTAATCCATTTAATATATTACATGTTGATTTTGTACTACTCTTGTTTCTTAATCAAAGTGTTGTGTTTTAATAAATGGAATACTTCACTGAAACCTCAGAACTCTATATCAACTTGATTATCTTTAGCAACTAAATTTCTAATCTTATTAAAAATATATTAAGTTACCTTGATAAGATCTATTTCTGATACACCCATATTGACTGAGACTATTTTTTTTAAATTCTCTTTTGATTCTTTGTACATTAAGTCTCCTATCAGCCATCCCATCATGTTTTTCCAGTGTTATTATGTCAGCAGGCCTGCAGTTTCTGACATCATCCAATTTTCCCTTTTTAAATATCAGTCACTCACTGGCCTTCTTCTAGCCTTCAGGAAAACATCAGTATTTTAAGAATTACTGAAAAGCAACAATAACAATGCAGAAAAAATAATGCCTTCAGACTACGTGAAGCAGATATTTAAGGCTACTGATCTCAAAAAGCCCAACTTTATAGACCATTTAACATTTCTGTCCTTTTATATGAGGGTGGAATATACATCATAATCATGAGATTATGAACATTTCATCCTATTCCTCCTCACAATACAGTGCATTGCTATATAAATATGTACACGCCTCCCATTACCATCTGATAATGCTTCTGTTCCTTTACTAGGATTCCCTTTATTTTGAAACTTCTATCAGACAAGGTCTTCCATCTATACTGTAGCTCTTTCTTCATTATTATTTTATTCTTTCCTTCTCTCCCAGTTGTGGGAAGTTATTAGTTTATGTTCATTACTCTCCACTTTTTCTCCCTGTTATTTTAATCTTGTTTCTATATTACTTTTTAGTTCCCTTTCTTTCTAGCTGCCTTCCTTTCCCCACTAAACCAGGCTCTTTTTTAAATCTATATAGCCTTTTCTATCAGGTATGGGAATGGTTTTTGGACCCCCAGTAAAATGCTGTTTAACAGTTCCAAACTGCCATTTAATTTTTTTCTCTTTGATTCCTCTCTCTGGCTTGATAAGTCTTTTAATTATTTTCAGGTTTGTGAAAAAAAAAAAAAAGGCCCTTTAAAAGCACCAAATACATATATTGCATTTTGGATGCCCTCCTGACTAGTCTAGCCTGCCTTTCTCTGAGAACATTGATTTCTCTTCTACTGAGACGGAAGCCATCCAACCCCTGCAGCATGATGTCACAGATGGCAAACCAATTTTTAAAAAAGAAAATCTTCGGTACAACCTAATTGATTAGTTATTAAAGGTATTACTGTAAATTCATTGCTGTATGGATTTTTTTGCTTTGCATTTCCTTTCTCTTTTGTTACAGGACATGTTACCTCTGACAGAAATGTTCTACTCTTTCCGCACTTGCTTTAGCACCATTAGGAGTTGGCAAAGTAGAATGTCCTGTCTAGAACAGTGATCATACCACTTGAAGGACTGGCTTAATTTTACTAATCTTAAAGTCACATTTCATCTTCTGGCTCTCCCAAGACAAAAAAACCTCTATTTGAATGCAACGTGTCCCATGCATAATGAAATCTTTTAAGAAAAGGATCCCTAACAAGGACAATTCCACGAATCATGTCTGAACTATATGAAAATAATTTGTCAGATGGGTACTCAGAGGTTTTTCTGTTATTGCCATACTGATAAGATGACTGTATAACTTTAGCCATGCTGAGTTTACTCTGGGACTCCATTATTGAGTTTTTAAACTTTCTCTGGGTTAAAATTCTTCAATGTCGGAAGGAAAATCCACAAGAAGGTATCCAAATCTACTGCAAAAATTGGAAGCTCCTAATGTAGTGAGGTAATGTTCAGCCACCACAGCCAGTGGAGGCCAAGGAGGCAATTGAGCTCACCTTAAAGTATCTCTCTTTTCCTAGTAATGAATAGTTAGTATACTACATTAAAAAATTAAACCCTAAGATAGATGAAGAAAATTATGCATTTTTGAAACTCACTGAAAAAATGCCAGGGAAGACTTGGAACTGTTTTACTGTTATCTTGTGGCTAAGCTTACAGCAGAAAGAACTTCCCAGGTCTCTCATGAACTTGCTTGACCTAATGCTTGATTTGACAAAATCTCTAGTGTAGGTCTGTGGTTAACCCAACATCATCAAAAAAAAAAAAAATCCTTGAGATTTTAGTGGCTTGAAAGCACACACATAAAAATGGCTACAACCATGAAGTGAGAAATGACATTTCAGGCAACTTTAATAATACATTGCTCTTGACCTACATTGCTTATCAGTTACTTGGCAGCAGGACAAAATATTAGTGTGTTAGGGGATCTTGATTTTAAATTTCATCAGAGAGCAAAATGAACCAAGATAATTTTAATGAAGCCAGCACTGGGTTTCCCCACCTGAATGTCAGCATTGTTTCACATCTAAGAACTTATGCACTTATTCTAAGAACTTATTTCACTTTGGGAGGGACAGCAAGACAGGTATGGAACAGCTGCTGTCTAGAGAATCACTCAAGGTATCTAATGATTTTCACTGTTCAAATAAACTGTAAAAAATATAATTTCTGACTCTTCTAAAATGAGACAGTTAAAGTTTGTACAGTATGCAGCTGTTATGTTGCATTTGACTTAGGCAAAAAACTATAGAAGGAAAATTTGTCAGGCCAGGTGCAAAGTTTATAATCACAGAAGACATTAAAGAGCCATTTCAGTGCTCTCCTACTTCCTTTAATTTTTATGCCTGAGGAATATATCCATAACAGCCTTATCTTTCTGAACTTAATACCAGCCTCGAGACAGCACTCCCTGCTGAAAGCAAAGAGATATATTTTTCTGATTCCTACTTAATGTTTATTTCTTCCTTCTCTGTACCTCTTAGGTCTTCTTTAAGTTGATCATTTTAGATGCCTAGGCTTCTGCAGCATCAGTAAGACTTCTCTACCTGCAGCAGTGTCTTTGCATCACTTGTCACAAAAATTAGAGGTTCACAACGAAAAGTGCTTCAAATATGACAAAAAGCCACTTTTGCCCCTTATCAAAATTGGAAAACTTACGAGGCCAGATCAAGTAACTTGTTAATTGATAGATGCTGGGAGAGCTTAAGACCTCTTTTCCCATGTTTCTACATGAATCAGCATTTCAAAAGTTTTATATTGATTTACTTTCTCACTCTAAACAAAACTTAGGGATTAGGAAATCACAGTTATTGTAAATGGAAACAATGCAGACTGAAACATAATTTCATCAGGTGTTACACCTCTCATGCTTTCACCAACTTCTGGTTCATTATATCATAATGAACACAAATCTTGTGGTAGAGGCTCTTTCTAACTTTTAAAGTAGGCATACTTTATAATATAGCCTTGCCAGGATTTCTGACCCTGAAACCTAGATCCAGACAGCATTTCCTCTATGCATCTACAGTGGTTATTAGTGCACAATGAGTTGTGTATGATGAAAATCACTACATTTAGCTCACTAATTAATTCCTCTATTCACTTTCAATCACTTTAGACTCAGTCTGGTTTTTGCATAATATCATTAAAACCTAAGTCCCATTTTTTAAAAAAATAACACAGAAATCTATGTCTTATTGACAGCCAGCACGATTTAGCTTGCTCAGTGTCAGATTTGAAGCTGCATTTGAGCACTTATGTGCCAAGCTAGCCTTTCAGAAGTAGCTAAATACTGAACTTCTCTAATCAAACTGTCAAAAATCTATACAAGAGTACTTTCTAGACCCATTCAGTAAGGATTCCTTTCTAGCTTGTTGATTGCCTAATGTGCATAGCAATTGTACAGGTATTTCAAAAGTTGAGAACACATGTCTGAGCAAAGGGAAAAACAAGAAAAAATATTTGGAAGGTAGACATCTCCAGGTGTCTGCATTCCTCTCCAGGAATACAGAACATCTGCAGCAGTGAGACAGAGTGGGGGTGGCTTCAAGAAAACATGGCACTAAGTGGAAGGATTAAATCTTTTTCAAACTTTCTTTGCCTCTGTTCTTACTGATGCAAACTCTCCTGGTCTGTCATTTGCAGAAGGATTAAATGGATATTCCTGTTTTAAATCATGCTACTGAAAGATGTTTGACCTCCTTCTGTATAACAGTTGACGGATCATTTTTAATACATCTGCTTCCAACTGGGCTACACAATAAGGGTGCAAAGGAATGAAACCTGGGGGTAAGCAGAGAGGGTACTACAGCATATGGAAAGTTTGTATAAAACTTATGATGTTAACATGACTTCTTTCACCTAAGGAGAACCTATAAACTTACCTATTTTCTCAGCCTACAAATTCCTTAGTATTTCCCTGGGGATGGCTGAATGGTTCAATTCAAAGGATTTTTTTAATTCTTGTAACTCTAATCTTCATCATTATTTCTAATTCCTCAGTACGAAACTAGAAATATTGATGATCTAATACGTTTTACAGAGCAGCACACAACCGTCTTTATGGCACTTACATCATTATGTAATATATTATAAAGCAACTTGCATGTTGTAAAACTCATTAAAAAGATATATTTTTTCTCTTAGCTTGAGTTCACGATGGCCAAAATTGAGGTGGAAAGCTATTAAAGTTCCAGAAATCCTAGCAGTACACGTTCTTTTCAAATGTTCTTTTCTGCCCTCTTGCTTGGTGTTTTGTGTCACATTTTCAGTATTTCTGATGTGGGTCTATTGAGAGGTAATTTCTCAGCACGGCAGCTGAAGTAAGACTCCTATGGGATTAGTAACCCAACCTTATAAATTGTTACCTGGTTTCTGTCATTTACGCTGATTTGGTCAGGACAGTTGCTAACTGAATGAAAGTGGTGTAAGCCAAAGTGAAAGAAGAATGATACTGAAATATACTCCGAAAATATAAATTAAACTTTTGTCATAAATAATTGGATAGATTTTAACACTTGTCAGTGCTTTATCGACAGTGAGTTACTAGGCACTTTGTCTGGGAAAGCGCCAGAAAAAGGTAGTATGTTAAACATTTTTAAAATTAATTTAGTGTTTTTAGTCTCTTACTGTTTTCAGCACTTCTCAGGTTCCTCTATCTGCTACTCTCTTGAATGCTGTATATGCACATCTCATGCTGACTTTGTGCGATTTTTTGGCTGCAAAAGTAGACAATTACCAGGGCACATGCTTAGTGCTCTAGTGGTTGGGAAAATTAGGGAATGTCATTACATTGAAATGCCAGCAGGAATACAGTTCAGTTGTGTTCCCGTTGAAACTGGCTGATTTCAGATGAGCTGTGTTTCAGACGCAGACTGTAATTTGTTCTGCTGAAAATGGCCACCCCACCAACAGCATTCTACTTCACTTGTAATTTAAGAACTAGCATAGCCTGTCAAGCCTAGCAGCATGGAGGCATATCCTGCTTTTGCAAGCGTAGAGCAGATGTTGCTTAGCTGAGAGCAGCAGCTCCCTGATCTTTGTGCTGGTCAGGCCAAATTGTAACACCAACTTGCTCATACAGGCAACACCAAAACTTTATTGTTGTGTCTTCAGTTTAAACTGGAGATAAGCAGAAGTTAAAAGACCAGCTGTGTTGCACAATTAATTTACATGCTTTCTCAGTCATTTTTTAATGAGGTTACTGAAGAGATCTTGATTTCACCTGAGCATGTAAACACCCTATCACTCACTACCTGAATATCCCAAGTTCCTACAAACTTTGGATACCAAGTAAAACTGAGGAGAGTCTTTTCACTTGCCCAAGCCTTCACTATTGAAATTAACTTCTTACTGCCAGTCAAGAAAAAAACATAAACTTCAGGTATTCAGAGAAGAGCAAAAGCCCAGGTATAAAGCATGCCTTATATAGGATTCCCCTTGGTGGACAGGGAGATAAATGATGAAACATATTGCAGCATATTTAGAACAGGAGTGTTGTTTCTGCTTTCTGGGAAATATTGCTGCTGATTAAAAGCAATGCAGCTGCTTGGAGAGTGAAATAGATCCAATAAACTACAGGCCATACCCTCTCAGTGCTAATTAAGGTGTTAATTAAGAAATGTTAACTTGAGGAGGTGTAATTGAGGGAAGGAATCCTTCATACGTCTTTGTGTACCAGTAAGCCAAGGGTAAGAGATGGTAGTATTTTCAATCCTGATTTTTTTAATGAGATGGATGGTATTTATTTCTTTAACTAAACCCCCTGCATATAGAGCCATTTAGTTAAAAAAAAACAAAATCAACCCTCCACCTATTGGTACATTGTTCAGTCTTTGTGACTATAAGGAGAAGATGGGGTATTTTTATGATTTTTTTCACACTGCTTGGTTTGTATCAGTCAAAACAAATTTTGGGAGTGTGGTGGATCTCCTCTACAGCTGTCTCAGCAGGAAAGGTGTTTTGGAGATTCTCAGTCTCCCTACATCATCATGAAGCAAAAAGCCACTCCTCCACAGGAGACAAGGGAGTATGAGGGAGACATCTTATGCTTCCTTTCATGTTCTGCTAAACCAGATAGGAAACCTGTGGATTTGAAGAGATGGGATCAATGATTTGTTCTGAGCTTTCAAGACTAATACTAACTTTGTTAATTGGCCATATAAAATTAGGATTCTGGTCTGAATTGTCTCCCCATATGCAATGGATATACATATAATAAAAATAGTAGAAAGACTACTGTTTGGGTGAGGGATGGGGCATGATGAGCAAAACCAGGAAGGTAACACTAAACTCTTGTAATTTCACTGGCTTAAAACCTGGAGACTGGTCCACTCAGTGAACTTTCCCTTTGGAGGCCTTCCTTTTGTCTCTTTCATTTTTATGTTTTTTGTTTTGTTTTGTTTTTTTCTCTACAGTACTCTAATCCATGTCAATCTCCAGTAACTTGACTGCAGCTACCTGAGTCAAACAGGATTTATGCAGTGCAACTGAGGCTATAAAACATTTCAAACCCAATTTTTATACAGATGTAATGGCTTTAGGATGCCTGCAAAGAGGCTGCTCAGTTGGAGTTGAGTTCAAGCCAGTGAGTCTGTCCTGCTCCCTGGCATTGGTGCCTATTGCAAGCCCCAGCGGCATCCAGTCGGGATGAGTGGCTGAGTACTCTGGATGTGTGTATGGGAGAGATGGACATGGATGGACATGTTGCAGCCAGCTCAGCCTGAGATGGGACACTCAGTTTCTTTTCAAATGTGCCCCATCTGTAGACACCTTCATTCTGGATTCACTGGAAGGATGGGAGGCTTCTACTAGCCTCCTTATTTTTTGTGGGACCACTGCTCTGGTGAGATGTCTGTTTAGGAATCTGGTATCTCCCAGCCTGTGTTTTTTTCCACACAGTCCCCGTGTCAGGCTGACAAGTTTGTGGGTATTTTGTTTGTTTGTTTGGTTTGGTTGTTTTTTTCTTCCCTCGACACTGGCTTGGAAGCTGGAAGTTTTCATTCATTTATTTATTTATTAAACTAGGAACGGCCTTCTGTTTATTTCCTAGCTCCTGTCAGCACAGGGTTAGCGGTGAGCCACCCTGCCGCCCAGGAGAAGTTTCTCCTCCCTATGCGCCTCTTTCTCAAGAATCCTCCGCTGTCCGTCAATTAACTTAGAACAAGGGTAAAAGCTCGCAGTTCTTGCTCCGGACGACAGGCAAGGCTGGAGCAAACGCCACTGAAGGGTTTTTCTCCGCGGGGCCGGTGCGCTGCCGCTGTCCCCGCCATGACCGCTCCGCTGGCGGCCTGAAGGGGGTGCAAGAGCTCCACTGAAGCCGCGCCGTCCCCTCAGGACAGCCCCCGCCCGGAGCCGGTCTCCATCGCCCCGCGGGGCCCGGCGAGCCCCGAGCCCGGCCCTGGCAGCGGGCACCGCTCCGACACGGCTCCGGCCGGCGTCAGCCGCCGTCCTAAACCCGAAGGTGTGAGACCTCCAAGGGGAGCGAGCCGGTGCTCACCCCCGCGGCTCTGTCCGACCCGAACCCCCCAGCCCTCCGCAGGAGCACGGCGAGGGGCGCTTCGGCGGGCTGCGGGAAAGGGGGATCTGCCCCGGACATGAGTGGCGAACTAGTTTCTTCCCCAGGAAAAAGTGATCAAGGGTGTGTTAACCGTACAGGGGGGATTAAAAAAAGAAAAAGAAAAAAAAAAAGTGTGGGGGAAAGTGTGTATACATGCATATGTGTATATATATTAAGAATGAGAAAACACTTTTGATGAGGATTTTGTTAGTAAGTGTAATTTCAGCTAGTATTTTCTCTTATCTGAGTGATCGTATAAGAAATGTCTATCCCTCTTTTTTTTTAATTTATTTTTTCCCCCCTTGTGTATTACCGTTGCTCTTCCTGTGTTTTTAAGCAGTAGTACATTTCAGGTTGGAACCCCGTGCTGCCTTGATGCCGCTGAGGAGCCCGCTCCGCTTAAGTGATTGTCACTCAAATTAGCCCCATTGTTTTGTGATATATAAGTCGCCTTCTATACTGCCTGGATTAGTCAGTTCACTGGCAGTGACAAACATGGATTGTTTGTTGTCAGAGAGGGGATTCTCACATGGGAAAACACATGTACATCCAGTCGGGACACATGCATTTCTCACCAGAGGGAGAGGGGGAGAGATTTAGCAAACTGGTATTTATTGCTTGTTCTTGCATGCGTGTTTTGTGCGTTGGGTATCACCGCTTGACAACAGGAAATAAAGTATTGAAGAAGCGTTTGAGCACGTAAAGATGTGGCTCTCAAAGGATTAACAGGGCTCCTCTGCAGTTAAAAGAATGAACTGATTATTTATAGCTCTGAATTTTGTAGCACTGAAATTAGGGTTAAGCCTGAAAATAACAGGTACAAAAGGGAAAATCCAAATCTGTGCAGCCTGAGTTGGCAACGTTTAAAGGGAACTAAAGCCAACGGAAGCTGTGTGAGGCACTTGAAAAAATCATTTTGTTCCCACAGAAGTGCAGAAGCATCAGGGGAGAAAATTAATTCAATACTTGTATTGCATGATACAATATCAAATATTTAGGAAGAAGGTTAAGAAACATTATATAAAAAAGACTTCTCCAATTAAACATATTTAACAAAACTGATAATCTTGTGATGTCAGAGTATAGTAATTTTCTTAAATATTTTCAGTCTAAAAAAAAGATTGTTTGCACTATGCTAACTTTAATGTTTGCTATGGTCTAAAGTCTAATTCTTTCTCTGAAGTAAGTGAATTTCATGATGTGTATCAATCCACTCTACTTCGAAAAAGGGAAAAAAAACCAAAAAAACCCAACACTAACAAAACCCCAGTCAATTTCTCCTCACTGTTATTATTGACTTTATTCCAGAACAAAATTATAAATTCAGAAAAGCTGCCAGAAATTAGTTTTCTGTTGGTAAGCAAAGCTGGAAGAGTCATCTCTGCAAATCTGTAGAGCCTTCAGGTTTTCCAAGATTCCTGTTGAAAAATTAAGTCAAAAAAATAACACAGTTTTTTGGCTATCGGAACAAGGGGGATCTTACTTTAACATTAAAAGAGGCCTTAAATGCATGTTCTGTTGTCTCTCTCACAGAAAATGGAATTTCACAAACCTGATCAGACTAAAACCTAGGTGAATGGTCCAAATAAATTTCCCCCTATACTTCAACACATTTTTTCTTATTTTCCTTTTTTCAAAAACTTCCTATATTCTCTTCTTATAAATACTTTCAAAAAGCCCCATCTCTTTTAATCTAGCATGTTTTCATAGACTAGAAAACAAATTCTAAATTGATTTTCTGTGGTCATTTGTATAAAAAAACCAGATATCAAATCAGTAAAATAAAAACCAACTCACTATGTACTCTGTTACTTTGGGTTTTCAAAACTAAGCAAAACCACTGGAATTTAATTTTTTTTCTCTTGATTGCAAATCCACTACAGATTTTTTTTCCCCTTCCTAGGTAAATAAGAAATTTGGTCCATTTATAGACAGGAGGATAAGGCAAGGCCTGAAAAGAAGAATGGAGTTCTCAGGTCTGTCTGTTTGAATCAACAGGACTGCTGCAGTATGAAGTAGGGCTTTTGCATGCACATGTTACCTGTGGCAGATTCATGGGATGCACTATGCATTAGCATATACAGCCACAGTCTCAGTTGGATCAAGAGTCTGTTTCTTTATTGGTTTTGTGTGTGAGAAATGCTGCTTTCAAATGTATGGTTTTTGTTACATCCCAGAATTTTATCTGTAGGGGTTTTTAGGGTTTTTTTTTTTGGTTTTTTTTTTTTTTTTTTTTTTTTTTTTTTTTTTTTTTTTTTTTTTTTTTTTTTTTTTTTTGTCTTGTCTTTCTCCATCCTCCATTTTCCCCCACTTCACACATATGACCCTTCATTTTGCCAAGAAGGATCCTTCTTTTCAGGTTTTATCAGACTCAGAAATCAAAGGTCAAGCTCCAAATAATGACTCTCCCCCCCCCAAATTTCAACCAGTCATTTCACAGTGAAGTTAGTTTATCTTCAACTACAATCCAATTAGACTTTCACCCTTGACACACTGGTGAAGCGATAGTATTATTTTTTTTTATTTTTGATTGTTTTTAATCTAACTGCTACTGTAGACACAGAATTATTCAACCCTGATTAAACATTTTCAAGCTGTCTCAACAAGCCAATCATGTGCACATACATTTTCACACACGTTTCTCAACAGTAAATTAGTAACAATTGTTTATATGGTTAATAGTTCAGAAAATGAAGTCCTGCCTTCAGAGGTGTATTGTACTGCCACAATATACACCCCAAATTGACACTACATAGTTGTGTATGCAGGTTCTACTTAAAATGATGGTAGACAGAAGCACCAGGATTCATTAAATCGAGCACAGTTTCTCATTAAATGTGTAGATTGACACTCAGAACTGACTGTCATTTGGGTTTTTTTTTCAGCTGTTTTTCCATACTATCAACGCTTTATTTAGAGTGAAACTTTACCACCTGATGGCTGAGAGGTAGCTGGTTTGTGGGGGGAAAAAAACAAGTAGAAAAATATTTTGCATTATTATTTTTCTGGAAAAGACAACTGGAAGTTTTCAGATTTAAGCTCTTGATCTTGTCTTCTTCCTTTTTTTTTCCTGTGTAATTTATACTCTGAACAATGTATGTTATCTGGTTTGCAATGTGCAGAGTATGCATTTACATTTGTTTTCTAAAGGGAACCCAGTTACTTCTCATCTATTTTCTATAATAATCTCCTCTGCAGAGGTGTTAGTAAGTATATTTCATTTTAACTGTGCCCTATAAATCCTTCATGGAAAATTCCAATTAATATGGCTATGTAGCAACCTGGGCCAAAAAATTAACTGATCTGTTCCTGCTCAGCAATGTGACTTGATGAATACAGGAATGGAACAGACTCAATACAAAAATATTCTTTCTCCTCAAGGAGCGGAAGCCACTGTGTGCCACTGTTTTGCATCTTAACATAAAAATCTATAAGGCTGCACCTTCTGGTATTAACAGATAACACCAGAATGCTCTACCCCATGGCAATTTTCTGAGATGCAAGATATCAGTGCCCCAAGACTCTCAAAAGATTTTTTTTCTTTCCATAAACATGGAACCTCCATCACTGAAGAGCAGAACTTGAAGAACGCTCTAGCCATAAATCAGCCTTCAGGGAAAATGCTGATTTTGGGAAGTGAAATTATGAAAGCTGGACATTAATGAGCCAGAGAAGTTGAAAGGGACATCCTTCTAAAATGGAGGGAAATCTTCAGGATACAGTCCTTATGTTAAGAACATTAAAAAACATGAACTCTGTGGAACACTGAATGAGCACATAACCTTGTATGGAAAAGTCCTCAGAGGAGGGAGCAGTAAGGCCATGAAGGCTCCCAAGTTATATCCTGATGGCTTCCTGGGTGAATCCAGAAGAGGTCATACAAGGTTTGATTTCTGTTACATATCCATACTTCTGACTTGGGACATATTTCACAGTACCACAGAATAACTGAGGTTGGATGCCATCCAGTCCAACCCATCAGCTCAGTAAGGGTCATGTCCATTCTCTAAGAATGAAGACTCTGCAGCCTCTCTGGGCCACCTGAGCCAGAGGTCAGTCACCCTGAGAGGCAGAGCCTTCTGTGTTTCTGTTTGTTCCTGTTGCCTCTGGTCCTGTCTCTGTGCTCCACTGAAGAGCCTGAATGCCTCCTCTTTGCACCTGTGCTTCAGGTGCTTAGGTGCATTTGTAAGATTACTCTGAGCTTCTCTTCTCCCAGCTGAACAGTTCCAGCTCTTTCAGCCTCTCCTCCACAGGAGAGATATTCTAGTCCCTGCATCATCTTCATGACCCTTTTCTGGACTCTTTCCAGTAGCTCCATTTCTCTTGCACTGAGGACAGACCTGGACACACCACTTTAGATGTTATTTCTCCATAAGTAACACCAGCTTCCTCAGCCTGCTGGTACCACTCATTCGCCATCAGCAGAAAATTTGCTTCATCAAACTGACAGAGGTGGGCACAGAGCAGCACAAGTGAGATACTGCTCCCTGTTCACAGGAAGAATTAGGAGGGTTCTTTTACCTGCCCTTGTGCAGCTAACGGCCCTGAGCAGTGCAAGGCAAATGCAATGTGCTCATATTCAGAGGTGCTCAGATCCAGATGGGTGGCAGGAAGGAGAATCCGCACACATTTTCCACATGGAAACTACCTCCACACACTATTTCCATACTACACATATGTGGGCTGGAGCTTTTATTTAGTTTTTAATAGAACACCATAGTTTTCTGAATTTTTACATAATGTTCTAAATATTCTGAGAAAATTGCATAAATTGCACAAAATATCCCCAGTCAAGTTCCCAAGTAAGATGCCAAAGTTATGTGTCCTTCTAATGGTGCAAAAGTGTGTTGAAATTCTGGTCAAGTAATTTTTTTTTTCTGACATTACTCATTAGTTTTCAAATTGGAATATTTGCAAAGTCTTTTAACTTCATAATAAGGGAAAAAACCCCTTTTCCCCCAAATGTTTCACATTAAAAAAATTATTAACCAAGTTACAATAAGTGAGAAATATATGAAGCCAATTTCCACAAGAAAATCGCCTTATTCTAGTAGAACTTTTTCTCTGTTTCCTAATTCAGATCCCTCAATTTTCATAAGCCCTCTTAAGCTAAGCTTAACTGAATGTTAAGAAGTCCTACTAATGTTTAAACTAATGTTTAAAATTGTTCCATTGATATTGATCATGTTTTCTCCTACCATGATTTGTATCTGCACAGATCTTGATATAAATGCTACTTATGTGTTTTTGTATCTTTAGGTCACCAAAAATAATAACATGCTAAAAACATTATGCTCCATGAAGATAATGTGACAAACAGAGAAAACAACATTTATGGATTGTCTTGTGAAAAAGTTACTGAAAGTGGACATTTTGAATCAATACAGTATTATGGAAAAAATAGCAGAATGATTTCTTAACACTACAACACTTACAACACTTGAAGAACACTCTAGCCATAAATCAGCCTTCAGGGAGAATGCTGATTTTGGGAAGTGAAATTATGAAAGCTGGACATTAATGAGCCAGAGAAGTTGGAAGGGACATCCTTCTAAAATGGAGGGAAATCTTCAGGATACAGTCCTTCCTATTCAGGAACAGATTTCAGTGTGTTGCTTCAGATACCTCATTTTCTTCCGCATCACCCAGAGCTGTTTTGATTGCCTTGCTTCAGCTTTAGAAAAAACTGACTAAGGTGAACCAAAAGGTGACTTGGTCTGAATAGGTTCAAGCTCAAAGCCTTCATCATATAGGAGTGCAGCATAACCAACAGGCTTCATGAGACTGGCTGTAAAGGTCTGATTCTCCATTTTCTTGTTGAAATTGGGAAGCAAGAATAGTCATGAATGAAAAATCCTTTAATTCAGAGAAAGTGAGTGCAAGAGAGTGCATGGTTTGAGGCATGGGGCCAGTGAACTGTACTTGCAGAACAGTATTGGGATCTTTGTGTTGAGTACCCAGAGATCATCTTTTTTTCTGCCCAGGACTGGGTGCATCATGGTTCTAATCAATTCTTGCTGGCTAGTTCAGATTCCTCCTTGCTTAGTTACTGAAATTTTTGAATTGCTTTTTAAGTAATTGATATAATGTTTTTCCATATATACAGAATATATAAGCCACTACTCTAATTTGAGTAGTGGAATGGTCCAATTTTGATTTACTCTGCTGTATTTTTTGCAAAAATACATTTTAAGTGGCTGTGCAGCTCCCTTTCTCTCCCCACAGGAAAATAAATTTAAAAGAATGTATCTACTGGAAACTTGGAAAGCACTGATATTTAAAAAAGAAAATCTAATCTAGTTCATTCTAGTTATAGTCGGTGCTCTGGAAACAAATCTCAGGAGTATGAATAGCAGAAATATCATGTCTACAATTGACTGAAAAATTCAAGAGCATATTTCTGAAATGCTTTCAAATATGTTGATGGGAACCTGTTACAACATTTTAGGGCAGCAATTAATTAGAGCTAGCTAGAAAATGATTATCGTGTCTTCATGTCTGAAAATGACATCTGTAAGATAAATTTGCAAGTATATTACCACACACAGTTCTGTTCATCTATGTAAATATTTTCATATCTGCCATTAGTTAGCCTACACTGGATACAGTTTTGGAAATTAGCATGTGTCATTAGCATACCAGAGAAGATAAGGTACTCCAGGCATTTCTAACAATAAGAAGCACTTGTTATATGAGCTCTTAGTACATTTCTGTGCACATACTGATCATGCATTGTTTATTTTTGAAGATTCTGTTTGCATTGGCTTACTGGGAAAAAAATGACCTAAACAATTTGATTTTAAAAATGACTTTATTGTCCTGATATCCTGCTTCCTTTTTAAAAGCTGGTTCACTGTGTGCTTTGCATTTGTTGCTCTTTAGATTATTCAAAGAATAATACTAGGTAGTCATTGCAAAGAGTTAACACTTATTCAGCATTTATTTAATGTTTTACTAACAGTTCTCTATTTATGTAATTTTACTGTAAACACAGAATGCAGTAGAGTACTTAAAAAAAGGTGATGGGTCATTGGTCTCTGGGACTGACACAAAGGTCACTTTCATACTTCTTCCCTACCAGAAGTGAAAACATTCCAACCAAAAGGACACTCTATCTCAAGAAATTCTAGCAAAGATTGTGTTCACCTTCACATCCCAGAAACATACAGAACCTGTAGGTCACAGAGATCTTTGTTCCTCTATACATATCTGAATGTGTGGCACTGATTTACCTGGGTTATCTTAGGTGTCAGTATGTTTCTTCACGAAGTCCATGTCTGCTTGCTCCTGCTCTGGAGCCAATGCCACCTGTGAAGGCAAAGGTTTCACGTCCTGGTGACAAAGCCGACTGCAGAGGAGGAGATTGCATTGTGCTGGGTGGTGGTTTATTTCACAACTGAGTAAAAGCACCTTGTCTTCAAAACTAGCATGGCTGGTTTATTTTATCCTGAGGAGTTACATCTGCACAGAGGCCTGGTGAAATGCATTTGGTGACTTATGCTATTATCACGCTTTCCTTAAGAATTATTTGGCTAGACAGCATGCGCAAAGAAACTAATTTTCAGCCTGTCGATATCGCCATATTTGTAAAGTATCCTGGAAGTCTGGCTGGCTTTCTAGGCCTTAGTACATCAGCACATCAGCAATTTGCCTCAGGATCTGGCTCCTTAAAGATTGTGGTGATGACTACAGCTTTTAAGTAAATGATCCCACACTTACATTTCTAGATGCAAGCTCCAATTTTGTGATAAATCAAAGCACTTTATGCTCTGCTTCCTGGAGGTCACAGCAAAGCTAAAGCAGATTTGCTTCATTTATGGTTACTGAGATATATATTTTGTCATTCTCTTTATTTTCCCCTTCTGCCCCAGTGCATCAGGACAATTAGTGGACACATTATTTGTAGGCAGTGTCTGCATGCTATGCCAAGGGGGATTCCAGTTAACAGTAATTACATTTTTATAAATACTGTACTGTTCTAGGTTGCCTCTTTTTATATTTAAAAATATGAAATTCCTTTGTCATTTCCACATACAGATTTTCTTGGGCTTTGAGAAAAAGAGCAGGGATGGCATGGCATGAATGGTATTTAATCTCATTTTCCATTCATGACTCTTCTCCTTATTGTCCAGAGAAACTAATGTCTAACCACATGCTTCAAAACACAAGAACACTGTCCAAGAGGGCAAGATTATACATAAGTTTGCATTTTAATGAAAAAGCGACAAAAAGTCTTAGCAAAACCCCCAAATCTTTCCTTTAACAGGGCAAGAGCATGTTTCCTCAACAGATACAGGCTGTATGTGAAATGCATAAATACCTATTTCTTATTACTGAAGAATTTATACAAGGTACCTGAATGATTCTCTCCAAGGCATTTTTTTTCTTTCAGAGTTGAAGTACTATATAGCTTCTATGAGGGAAAATTAATCTACAGCTTTCTATAGAGTACCATGGGATAAAATAAACAGTGCTTTAATATCTCTTCTTAAAAGACATACTATAAAAATAAAAGTGACACATTTTTTACTTGTTTTGAGTGCACAATTTTTCACACCATAAGTAACTATGTAATTTATTGGAAATTACACATTTACTTTATTCATTAGTACTTGTAAAAAATAATTGAATTACTTCTAGCCTATTCTAGTTTTATGGAAAATGAAGAATGACTTGATTCAAACATTATTAACTAAATTAAGTAATTCTTTATGAGGCATTTATTTCTGGACTGCCAGGACTTTCAGCTGCAAATAAGCCCCTTAGACCAGGGTAGAGATTAGTTCAGTGAAAGCACAGTGCTTCCCATTCTCACTTTATAACATTCATCTTATTAGATCCTGCAAGATCCATAGCTCACAATAACAGAGAGAGAACAAGAATTAAAGGAAGAAGAGAGACATATGGAAAGAGATGGAGAAGCAGAGAGCTTTCCTTTACCTGTAAGAAATGTGTCAGGTCAACACTAGGAAACAATAAGGTAAAATGAAGTGCTTGTCAATTACAGTAGGTTAAATATCTTCTACTAATTTGGTAATGGCTCACTCTGCTGTTTTCTGTGTTTTTACTACTTGCAGATGTGCTGTAGCATGGAGGCTGCTGGAAGGTATGGGAGCACCACAAAGTGGCACACCACAAGCTTTGCCAAAAGGATGGGCTGTGATCACACATTTAACACTGACCAGCGCTATGGTAAAAAAGAAGAAAAATCAGTCTACAACAGGAAAAGAGCTGTTCTGTAGGTGCTGTAAATCGTGTGAGCTGGGTAAAATTCACCCTATTATGATCACAGATCTTGATGAAGTAGCTTCAGACCAGAAGCCATTCTCTCTGAGGCTTTGTGGAAGTTCCACAAAGGAGAAAATTGCAAAGAACATCTTCATATATAAACAAGAAAAGGACAAAGAAGTAGGAAATATAAGGCAGTTACAAAAAAGTCCATTCTTAGAAAAAAAATATATGCACCAAATAATGAAGGAATTTGCTAAAATCTGAGTGATAACAGAAAGGAATAAACACCCATCAGGGTGTTGTTAGGGATAAATTATATCAAGACAATTACATGACAGGCAAAGGAGGAAGATGACAATATATATCTTTTGGTAATGCATTTTGCAAGGTGGCCTTAAAATTAAACTTGGCCCAAAGTGGTTTAGGTCAAATTGCTACTAGTTCAAAACTTATGGGAAACCCAGTTTATTAACAGTACATTTTCAAAATGAAAGAATCTTGACAGAGATCTCTCCTGATTTGAATTTTTCACTAGAGAATTGGGCAAAGGACTTGAAAAGATGCTTCAGGAACCTGCTAGATCTGCTGATGCAGGTGGACATGATTGGAATAGAAAAAAGAGTTTCTGACAAATTGAAAAGATAAAAATATTGAATCAGCAGAGCAGTATACTTAGATAAGAATAAATAGTTGCAAGAACAAAGGCAAGCTGACTAGGCAGGAGGGCTGAAGCAGAGAACCTTGTGGGGTTTCAGTGGGCCCAGAATGAGTCAATTATGTCAATGGTGTCACAAAAAGGAAATCACCACCATGGGCTTTTAAGCATATACCTTGAAAATAATGTGACCTAGAGCACCAAGCATGACAGTGTTCAAGAAGCATTTGGACAACACTTTCAGGTAGCTGGTGTGACTCTTGGGGTGGTCCTGTGCAGGGCCAGGAGTAGGGTTTGACAATCCTTGGTGTTCCTTTCCAACTCTGTGATTCTGTGATTCTGTTCAGTGTTGGAATGGCTCAAGCTGACACACCGTGTTCAGTTTGTTAATACTATGCTTTTCACAAGAGGAAAATCAAATTAGTAGAAGGATGAAAAAGATCAGTGTGACCTGTTAGAACAGGTTGATTGAAATCATGCTATCTAGCTTAGAGAAAGAATCATAACTATAGCTTTTTATATCAGTGACGGGAATAAACTTTTTTCTTATTTAGCAAAAATGTACTTGTTCTGCATTTAAACAAACAAAAAAACAAACAAACATTCAAATCCTTCTAGTCAAATAAATCCAACTAACAAGTACATGGTTTTGACAGGGAGTTTTGTGGGATCTCCAGCACAGGAGTTTCCAAAAATAGTTGGAATATGTCTTTGTTATTAATGAAGAAAATGGAAGTGGTCCTCAGCTGATGGATGAATGGGATGATCCTGTAAGTTCTTTCTTTCCTGTGGCCTGTGACTTGTGTAGGACCAGATGACTAAGTAAATTGTTGGCTTATGAATTGGTAGATTTTATCATGACAATCATGATTTCTGAAATCAGAGAACTACTCACAAAGAATAAAAAAAGCCCTGAGGCCTAATTACAGTTTCTGTGAGACCTTTTGTACCACGCTGATGAAAAGAACCCATAGGAATGCAAAGAACCTATATCTCAGTCCCATCCTTAATATCATACACAACTGCAATACAATAAGTACAGCATTTTGATAAAACACCTATTTTTTTAATTAAGAGTCTTCAGCTGTTTATGGTTTTGAAATAGAATCTGTTTTTCAAAATCAGCCACAGTGTACTGAAAAAGAATGAAAAGAAGGAGAAAAATAGCCACAACAGTTATTAGTAGTCATGTATGATAAACAGCAGTCTAAAGAGCAGAAAACAGGAATGTTCCAGTATTTCTCACTGCAGAGATTAAAATACATAAGGAGTCTGCTTGTTTTGTTTTGTAGTCTTAATGTACTTGTGCAATGGTCTGCACCCATATGAAAAACTTCCTTTAAAAATGCATTACAAAAATATATTGCAAAAGTCAAAACTTTGCACTAAGACCCAGCACATCTCTCTTGGTTAAGCGAACTTGCTTAGGACATATCTTCAGGTAATACTTCAACCCATAAAAATCTCTTAGGTGGACAAACAAGATTAACAGTCTGAGATTTCACACTGTTTAAGATGAAAGGCCTTAATCAATTTCTCTCTCATGTACAATCACTGCTGCTACACAGTTGTTTTTGCAGAGTAAACGGTGAAGCTTGGGTTCCAGTCTAGAAGGAACTGAATTTAAAATACAGCTTTTCCTAGGTGAAGATTCCTGGAGGTAATACCATGGATTCATGGATATTTCTCCTCTGTGGTTTTTCTTGCTCTAATTTCAATCTGACCTCAAGAGAGGTCCAACTGAAAAGACTGTTCTGTTTGTCAATTGTTATAGTCCTAAGGGGTAATGAGTGGACCCCAGCACCTCCAAATATTTTGGAGTCACCATGCCCACAGCATGATGGGTTTTTTGATTGGTACAAGGCTTGTATTTCTGTAACTGAGGTGATCCGTGGTGCAGAACATGGTCAGACTTTATAGCCAATCTCAGTAAGTATGTAAGTTTTACATTCCTGACATAAATTCAGTGATTAGAATATTTTCTAAGAGAGGGCTATGTTTATCAAATATATGCTTTCTATAGACAAGAAATGACTATTAGTTAAGGTAAAAGATGTTGCATCACATAATTAAAAAAAATACTGTAAGATTTGGAGATGATTGTGGGTAGGAAATGACATGTAGGGAAGAAAGTATTGCTTTAACTTACCAGAAGAGGAGGAAGAAATGGAGATTTTTATTAATAATTGTTGACCTAGAGATTATTTGTACTTTAGTGGTATTTTTTTTTAGCTTTGAGCAATTTTTTAATATTAGCAGAGAAAGAGGGGACAAAACCACATTATTAGATAGCATGTTATCTGTCTTCTGATATGTTTGCAAAGAACAGATAGTCAAATAGGTTTTACCAGAAAGGTTGCCCTTAGCCTCATCTGCCCTAAAGGCTTGAATCCATAATCGCTGCTCTTCTGGTCACAATATATTGTCTAAATCATTTTACTTAAAATTATGTTGTTCCTTAGGACAGTGGGGGTTTTTTTGAGAATGATTATGCTCGCCATTAATGATTTCAGCATCCCTGGGTTAGTGTCTGAGTACCAGATCTTTGTGCCTGTACACTTACTGAAATCATGGAAATTCAGCCTACTATCTTCTTCCTATAAGAGACACTAAGGCAGATGAAGTTGTAAAATGGTTATAGCATCATAAATTTAAAACAGACACTGTCTGTATTTTTGTACCCCACCCACTTGTGTCCCCTCAGGTGGTTTCTACTGCATGGAATGGTTGCAAACCTGCAGCTAAGGGCTGCACAGATAAATTGGTGGAATCCTGCCCACTTTGTGCTTGTTCAACAACTTTTTGATGTGCTATATGAAAGTGTAAGACGGTGAGCACAGGTGAGTTTCTTACTCAAGGTGCAACAGATGCCACAGGAAACCAGAACATGCTGCCTGCCTCATGTTCAGGCCAAGTGTGCAAGTAACCAAATCAATTCTGCCTGCACATGCTCTTCCTTTGGGTTTTTCAAGGCCAAAATTATGAACATTACATAATGATTTTTTCTGTAACATTTTCATGACATAAAATTTCCTTTTTAGTATAAAGGAGACTTTATGATGAGCTCATCGAAGGAAGCAAAAATATTAAATGAAAAATAATGAAGACTGCTATTCTGTGCAAATATGACATTGACAGTTTTATATATATTGTTTGCCAAAGATTGCATTAAGTGATAATGAGCTCCAAATTCCCAAACTTTATCAAGCTTTCATCTTTCTTGGTTTGATAGAAATCCAGAAAGGTCTTGTCCCAACTTTGCAAGTCCGTGTAAATTTATATAAATTAGAACTGTACAGTCACTCTAAACCCCCACAATTTCTTGTCTCAGGCATAAAAGTTTTACTGATAATGCTGTTTTCATAAATCTTGGCATTGCTGTTAAATTATTCATATGAAACATTCATAAACTATATGAAAATAGATGACATTTTTTAAAAAATATATCCATCAAGCATCTTTCAATCAGCTGAGATGCCACTGCTGGTGATTTTTCTGAATCTTGCCATTTGAATGTTCTGAATAAATTTTAGTTAAATCAATAAGTTTCACTCTTGTTTCCATGTGTATCTTTTATGATTTCTACAGATTCACTTGTTTTACCCTTCTATTTTATTTTTCTCGTCTCAATTTCCCTTTCTATCTGCCATGTTCTCTTTATTGCCATTCTTGCAATCTATCATTTTAGTGTTGAAAAAGATATTCCTTATTTTCTGATCTTCCCTGGATGTACTTAACTTTGTGACATTCTTCTTCTCTGACTGACCTTTGTAATATAAACGTTCCTTTCTGCCTCCTGAAAATATATTCTGACAGTAAAGTATGGCCCGCCTTTAACTCTTAAATACAGAAATCACACTTATTGATGTTCCCATAACCCCTTTCCATGCTTACATTTCAGGAATAGGACAGTTGTATTGCGTTGCTAAGTTGCATTACACCTTTCCATTTCCCTTTTCTGAATTGTCATACATTATTTCTTTGGTGTTGATCCAGAATGTGAAGAAAGGGAGGGTTTTCAACTTAGAAAGTAATTCAAGAACAATGAAGCAAACAACCCCTAAATTAAATAATAAAATAATAAGTGTCTTTGTTAATATGGGGTTAAATGGCAAATATCTTTTGGTTATTTCTAGCACAGAAGCCTTTAGGGTACATTGTTAGGGTTAGTCCTCAAAATCAGAAATAATTTAAAGCGCAAAAATGGCACAAGATAGTTTCAATTTCTAAAACACTCAGAGCATCATGAATATGGAGAGGAGCAATTAAGGTATCTAAACTATCCAAAACTCTCTGCTCACCTCATCACTTTGAGAAAAGTAGAGAAACTTCAGCAAATTCCATCAGAATGCTACTGGTGTATACCTGGCTAGTGATCACAGCCTAGTGTTAGTCCTCATCTTAATACACCCCTCCAGGACTTTGGAGCTTATTTTATTCTCAGCTTATACTTGTAGGATTTATTGTAACACCCCATGACTGTTTTGCAGCCTTGAAAGTTCAGGGAGGTCTCTTTCTTGAATTCTTTGAAGTTTGAACTAGGAAAAATATGTTTGTAAAAGGAAGCAAACATAAAAACCAAGACAGTTTAAAAAAATCTTCTAAGTACATTTCACTTTATTTAATGATTTTTTTTTTAATGAGCAGAACCTTCAGATTAGATTTTCAAACTATTTCAGAAGTGTGAAAAATTGGTCTGAAAATCCACAGTTATGGTCCTTGCATCAGTTTGTTGAAATCCTAATGAAAATGTCTGTAATTTTCTTTGAAGCACCTAAAGAATTACAAGAATGACAACAGAATAGTAAGATTAGTTTTCAGAAAACAGTTTTTCTGTCCAATATATCAGGTTTGCAATGTCCTAGACTTTTAAAAGCGCACATAGCTGAGCCAATGAACATTAAGCATCTTGATGATTTCTCCAGGTTGGTACAAAAAATCCCAAGATACCCAAAATATCAAGTCAGAATAGAGATACTGATAATGTGTGTGTGTGTATCTTCTATCCCTGTCCACATCAAATTCAGCTGGTGTTTTCCTATGGACATCAGCTGACCACAAAGTAATTTATTCCTTGAAACTTCCAACAGGTTATAAATTAAAAACTAAAGCTCTGTACAATGTTCACTGCTTGACTCCCTATTTCTGTCATATTATTATTTATTTGTGACCTATCATCAAGATGAAATTCATGGTACTTGTTTATTCAAGTGTTATTTACCTGAATTATCTACTGAACTTGTGATAGAAAGTGTTGTCTTTCCTAAATAAATCCACGATTAAATTGATTTAATAATTAGTTTCAATAACAATTTTCTAATCCCTGAGAAGGCACGTAAAATATTTAATAAGAAGGTTATGAAATTCTTAGGTAATGTAAAAAAAAAGAAGTCTATTTTAACTAAAAAAACCCAAACAAAACAAAAACCCTGACCCCAAATATTCACTTCCAAGAAAAGTAATTTTAATGGAAAAAACATTTTTTTTTAGTCAAAACACTGCAGTCTGTTAAACTGAAACGATATTAATTGCATGTACTATATTTTTCTCCAGTAGGATTCTTAGCAAACTAGACATCAAAATAAAACATATTTTTTCAGTAATAAATAGTGTAAAAACGTCATGCCCTTATACTGAAATGCTAGTTTCTTCATAATGTCTCTAAATCTAAATAAACTTCTCTTTAAGAGAAAAGAATAATTTCTTCCAATTCAGAAACTGCTTAGAAACACATGCTATAACTGGATAGGAAAGGAAATTACTTTAGGCAAACATAATGGCTTTTTCTGGCCTTAAAGTTTAAAAATCTGTTAAAACCCACTCCTAATCCCAATCATAACCCAACTCTTTTGCAAGAATATAGCAAAACATGGCTCTGCAGCTTCCCCAGAAGTTAACAAATATTGGTTGGCCTTCAAGGAAAGCATATAAGAGCAGGAAAGAACACCCTGTCAACAGAACTTTAGCTTTATAATCTCAGAAGATAAGAACATAAAATTACCATGCTAGGTCAGGCTACATGGTCATGTAACTCAGTATTGTAACTTTACTGGTGGCTACTATAGGGCATTTAAGTTCTCTCTATAAACTTTGACCTTCTGTTCCCTTCATAGATTACATATCAAGCCTGGGAAAAAACCCAAACAGTTTCTTGTTTTGTTATTAATTTTTTTCTTTTTTTCCCCTCATGCTTTAAAAAAAGTTATTTCCACTTTTTATGTTCCTTACTCTGTGTTTTTTTTTTTCCTGTAATTTGTCTAATTTTTTTCTTTTTAAAACATTTTCAGTTGGCTATGAATAAGCAGGATAATTCCCCTTTTTTCAGATTTGCTATTGCTTTCTTTATTTTTTCTGTTCAGCTGTACAGTTTCCAATGAAACACATGAGAAATATATTTTGGTAGTAGGAGTGATTCACCGCTAATTTGAATATTTTATACATGATCTTTAAAATTTTTTCTGTCACTTGTAAGCATTTTATCCTTTTTAATTTTTTTTAACTTTCTTTTAATTTGTTTTTAATTAGCTGCCTACTCTATGGAGGGGTGAATTTTTTCTGCTGGTCTTCTGCCCATAAGCAGGAGAAGTCATCCCAGGTAAATGTACATCAAAATATTTAACACCTTGCTAAGCTAATATTGTCATTTTTAAGTGCCCCTAGAAAAAACAGCTCAATAAATCCCCAATCTAACTTTTGCCACGAAAGTTCTAACAACACTGTGGTTTGTAGATTACCACTAAACTTTGTATAATACACTAATAAGCAGATTACCTCATTACCCATTTGCTTCAATTTTAGTTTAGACTCAGTCATGAACAGCCAGTAAAAATATTCAAACCTCAGAATCTTTACTTATCTGCTGAAATCCTTTCCTTTGAGATTATTCTATTTCAATGTTGAAATGAAGGCTAAGGAACTTTATCATGGACAGCAGTAAAAGACTCCTCAGAATAGAAAGAAGTGGTTACGTCTTGCCTCTTACCCTTTGCTCCAAAGGACATTTTCTATAAGGCCTATAGAAAACATTTTTATGATTCATCCACAATTCCCTGAGGAACTATGACCTCAGATACAACATAATCTGAATACCAGAGATTCCCCCAAAATAAAAATTGCTTCACTCAACCCCATGTTAATATGGGACGATTCATAAGAGAGATGAAAAAATAGGGTCTTTCCTACTTTTGGGCCTTCCAGGATACCCTCAACAGCATTTCCAATTAAAGCTTGGAAATTTTGCAATTTCTCAGTGGTTTGGGGTCAAGAAGCAGGAAAGAGCATGAATCTGCTACATTGTGACTTAGCATGAGGTAGAAGTTAATTGTTTCAGTGAGTTCGACTTTCATATTCCTTTGTCTCACCTGAGGGAAGGAAATCAGAGTGAGCAGCTGAGTGATGGCCAATACAAAACATGACTGAGGGCCCCTGGCAGCTGAGAGCATCTTGAGCAGTGCAGGGCTGGAGCTGCTAGGGTTCCTGGTATGTTCCTTCCCAGCTTCTCAGTCCAGGGAATTTTGTTCTGTTTCATGGCATTGGTGATTAACTGTTGTGGAAAATTTAATAGCGATGGCTTATGCAAATCATGTGCTCTACAAGTAAAATAAATAAAAATGAGGAAATGTACACATTGTACCTTTGAAAGGTTGCAAGCAGTGGCGCAGAAGACTTGGGTTACAATAACATCTGAAATGAGCCTGGGAGTGAGAACATAGCAAGGCCTGTTTCAAAGGAGAGCCAGTTCACTAAACACCACAGTGATTTAATGCACCATCAATTATTTCCTGCTTGTCACTTAAACAGGCTCCACATATGCATGGCAGGTCATGAGTGCAAAGAGGAGGTAGAAAGCATGATTTATTGGCTGGGGCAAACACCTGCGAATTAAGCAGCTCAGAAATTAGCCACAAGTAGCATATTAGTGCAGCTAATCAGGCACGGTTCAGTATTTGAGTTTCTTGATTTGCCCATAAATAAGGCTGTATGTGGCTGCCCTGGGGCGTTCTGGTGATTAACAGCCCTGACCTACAGTAAAGTGTGCAATCTAAACAATTTAGTGAGATCTGCAGGTGTACATTGTAAGCTTGTTGCCTATAAGGCTGCTACATTCAGTACATAGAAAGATTCTGGTATCTGGATGTCTTGTTCATACATTTAATTGCACCATTTAATGATCAATTTTCTTTTCATTCATTTACCAGGGCCTGTTAACATTAATGAGTTTTAAACTATGAGGCACTGATGCACAACTGTGAAACCCAGTTGTGTCTTCTTTGTCTTACTCAAATGCCAGAGAAACAAGATCACCACTCTTTACTGTGCATTTTCATATCTGACACCACAGTTGTTGACTTCCATCAAGGCTGAAATGACAAGCTGCTATGCTACTTCATTATTTTGAGACCTGTGTTTGGCTGGCTTACCTGATTGCTGATGTAAAGATGCTGTGTGGAGGAGCCCATACACAGCCAGCAGCAAACTGCTGTTCTGACTTTGCAGAATGCTGGAACAAAGACAGAAATGCCTGATCACTACATACTAGCACTTAAGGCACATGTGCTTGGAGGAGGTTTGGAGGTCTCTTGAAACACTAAATGTGAACTCACACAAAGTTCAGCAGCAGCCACATCAACTTTAACTGTAAGAAAAACCAGGCTTATAGGAATGGAAAGAAAGAAAGATATCCTCCTTGAAAGGAAGATACTTAATAAAGCACCCTTGTTACCCAAAACACTTGCAAGTAGCCTGCTAATTCCTCACCTCCAAAAGAACACACTGGGACATATTCAAGGAAGAAGGTGAAGGACTGGTGAGAAAGTTATGTCACGTAGCCTCACCTGTGAAGGAATGACATTGCAAATCTAGAGCTGTCCGTGTTTTCATATAAAAAAGTGCTGGAACATTTTAGGAAGGAAGCACAGAAACATAACAGATCAATTATTGAAGAAAAGCAAGATGACCATAGCCATTCATATTTTTTCTCCTGCTGTAAAATAGCATGGTAGGACTTGGACCACAAGGCAGCAATTCTTTTTACACAAATGCTTTATTATTTTAACACTGAGAACCTTGAATTATTTGAGCAAAAAAAGTATTAAACATAAAAATTTAACACACTGATAGGCAGAGACCACAACTGTGTCTCATAAGGGAAACCTTTACTCACAAGGGATACATAATTTCCTGTTTCATATTAAACATTTAATTTAATTAATGCTTTTTTCTTATAATTTCAGTTTATTTTTTCATCATACCATGCTGTACAAATGATTGCTGGGATACATGACTCAGTGTGTTACTGAACCTGACCTGGAATGTCTTTGTTTACGTTTCTAGATTGAAAACACCAAGGCCCAGCTCTGGCCAGTTGCTGTTCATAACCTCATCACAGAATGTCTCGATCAGTTCCTCTGGACAGGTACAGACAGCATGTCCCAGGTTTCTCTCTGGAAGAAGTGTCATGGGATAGATAGAAACACCTGTCACAGCTGGTTTTACTAGATCTAAAAGTTGTTTTTCTTATTGGGCCTCAGTTACAAAATCTGCTAAAACTTCTTTCAGAATTCATATAACTTTATATTGGAACAGAGATAGTTATATCCAGTGAAGTGAAAGTGAGGGTGTGCAACGTGTTCAGAGGAGGGTAGGATGAATGTGGTATTGAATGTAAGGTATTGGAAGACTGGAATGGGCAACAAAGCAAGATGTCTCATCCCTGTACCTGCCTACCAAAGTTTTCAGCCAGGCCTGGGTGCTCCCTGGGTAAGCATTGCTTAATTGATATTGCTCAATCCCAGGACACATCCAGCACTTGTGAAGTGCCTGTCAAAGAGGCAGTGCAAGTGAGTCATTAAATCAATGGCATAAGCACATTTGGTGCATTTCTCTATGCTTTTTTTGTTTGGTTGGTTAGTTTTTGTTTGCATTTTTTATGTTTAGTTGTAGTAGAAATAAAATGGGAAAAATTGGTTTTCCTGGCTGACGTGGAAGATAGCTTTGTTTGGAATAGTTTCAAAGAAAAAGCTCTTTCCTAGTGCATGTTATCCCCCCTCATACCAGTATATTATAAACTCCTCATGTATTCAGTAAAAGAGGTAAAGAATTGAAAACATAAGAAAAGAAAACAGAAATGTAATGGAGAACTTTACAATATTTTTATATGTTACTGTGACTTTTAGATGAGTTGCAACGTATGTGTGCTAGAAAACAATCAAGAGCCTTGAAAGTATTGATAACAGAATAAAAAATGTTCAAAATATTATGTATAATCTAAAATAAAGATGACAGTGTAGGAGCAGAATGAGATCTATTAAGATTCTTTTGAGGCATCACAGAATTTCAGGCAATGTCTTTGGCAAAGTTAAAGTAAGATTTGAAGGTGTAACCGTGATTATGAAAAGTATAGGGTATCATCACACCACCAATGTGTCAGAGCTTTTGTTATAAAAGAGCCTTTGTCTTTTGGTAAAGGAGATGCTAAATTTCAAGTACAGCAAACTCAAAATGGCTACATAAAACCAAGCAGTTTTTTTAAAAAAAAATTTAAACCCCACAGATTTATTGTGAGAACTCTGAAATGATATCTGAATGATCCCCCTAGCAGCCCTTGAGATGTCAGAGATGATAATACACTAACAACATTTGGGAAGTATTTCTAGTTTTACACTTAGCCTTTTGGCAGGAATTTATTAAGACAGAATAAGCCTGTGACTTTTCAATTCCAAGTACAATTTGTTTCTCTAATATATCTCCAGGAGTAATGTGTGATGGAATTTTTCCTTTGCTGGGCCCAGTACTTGTGGGTGATGATGTGCTATAATAGGTTCTCACAAGCCATATCTCAACAAGATAAAACACAACACATGTACATCTGTGGCCCAGTGTCAATGCCTTAAACGTACATCAGAAATGCATTAAATCTTCTGATTGCTATTTTGTTTGTACAGCTTGTTGGTTCAGACTTTCCTCTGTAATGTACCCTTGCTGATTGCCTTGAATTATTGGCATATCCTTGGTAGAACAAGCACACCTTGTCCTGAAATTCAACATTACAGATGTGGCTTGAATCCTTTCCTTTATTAGTAGAAACAAGAAATATTCTTCAAGTTATTCCAATATGCTTCCTGAAAGCACTTATTTCAGAATCAACTGGGTCTAGCAGAGCTTTGGACCAAAAGTAAAGGAATGTGATATCACACCAGAAATTCATCCACACAGTTGTTTGTGTGCATCTGTGCCTGTGCCTATATATAATGACAAAACCACGTAGAAAATAAAGTATTGTGGACATCTATGAAAAATGGTGCATCAGAAGTGTCTGATACAAATAAAATAAGTATGTAAAAAGTAATATTAATGAACACCATTCAGATTTAATCTCCAGTGCTCCTGCAACACGATTTCTTAGCAAAGACAGCTTGCTGAAAGCACATCCCTGGGGACAAAGATACAGAGACGCATCCTTGGGGTTTCACTTTATGTTAAACCACCTCATAAAGTGTCCAGCATGGGATGGTTACTGCTTTTGTAGATGAATTCTCCCTTTTTTTCCCATTTGATCACCAACTTTTGTTGTTAAGGGCTGGGTCTCTGTACCTGCATTGGTACTGTGAGGTTGATAACTACTCCATGAACTGCACACCTAGTGACCATTGGACTGATCAGGTTGGAGACATTATTGGAGAGGGTCTTTTCTCATTGACATCCAACTGTCTTCTTTCTGAAGGAGAATCATGGTAGAGTTACACAGGGAATGACAGATGTGTTTGCCTGGGAAAATACACTCAGGCAAATCTTGTGGCCTTCTATGATGTGCTTATGATTTTGGTGGTTAAGGGAACACTGACTGATGTCTGGACTTGGACAAAGCATTTGACAGTATCCCACACAACCCTTCATCTAAACTTGAGATATGGATTTGATGGAAGTACCCCTTGGAGAATAAAGAATTGGCTGCATGGTCACACTTGCAGTTTTGTGAGGCAATGGCTTTGTGCCCGAGTGAAGACCAGTGACAAGTGGCTTTCCTCAGGGGTCTGTATGGAGAGCAGTATGGTTTGACATCTGTCAGTCATGTGGACAGTGGTCTTCAGAGCACCCTCAGCAATTTTTTCCATGTCACCAAGCTATGTGGTGCAGTTGACACAGTGGGAGGAAAGGATGCCACCCAAATGGATCTTGACAGGCTTGAAAAGTGGGTTCGAACCTCATGAAGTTCAACGAGCCCAGGCCCTGCACCTGGGCTGGGGCGATTGTAAGCACAGATACAGGCTGGATGGACAATGGATTGAGAACAGCACTGGGGAGAAGGACTTGGTGTTGGTGGTCAACATGACCCGGCAGCGTGTGCTTATAGCCCAGAAAGCTGACCATAACCTGAGGTGCACTAAAAACAGCGTGGCCAGCAGTGCAAGGGAGGTGGCTCTCTCCCTCTGCTCTGCTCTCATGAGACCCCACCTGGAGCACTGCATTAAGTTTTGGCGCTACAAGAACCTGGGAGAAAGACCAGAGGAGGGCCAGGAAGATGATCAGAGCTGAAGCACTTCTCCTATGAAGACAGGCTGAGAGAGTTGGTGCTGTTCAGTCTGGAGAAGAAAAGGGTCTGGAGAGACTGTCCAACCGCAACAATTCTATGAAGCTACAGTGCAAATTTTATTAAAATTTCAATTAATTTTTGGCTTCAAAAGTAGATTTTCACTCTTTTCCATACAAACATATAATGTGATTTCAGCAGAATAAATTCATTTCCACATTCCATTCAACACCTGATTAATTCATATTATTGAGGCAACAGAGATATGATTAACTTATTTGTGTCTTACAGTACATAAACTCTGTTACAGATAGCATGTGAGTCACTGCTGATTCTTTATGCAATGGAAAAGCTTTAGAAACATCAATAGAGACCTTTTTTTTTCATTTAGTATGGTTGTAATCTAATTTAGTTGTAAAAATCAGCATATTTCTTGAAACTGGCATCCTACATCAGATAAAATGGAGCTTGACAGCAGCTTTTTAGTCTTCCTAGCAGAACAGAAAAACAGCAATGGAAAGCTTATTGTACTGGTCCCATTTTTAGATTATATTCTAGAAACTTTTCTATATATTTTTAGGTGGGGAAAGGGTATGACTCTGTTAATTCTTCTGAGCATTCTAAACCAGTACATCACTACAGTGAATAAGCAAAAACAAAAATGCCTTTTATCCAAAACATGCTTTGTGAATACATCAGTGCCCTCAAATTACAAAGCACTTGTATTGGAAAATCTAATAACAAAATACTGTGTCAGTGCTTGATTACCCTCAGAGTAAATAAGTTCTTCCTCATTATCAGATGTCACTTCCTGTGTTCTGGTGTGAGTCCATTGTTTCTGGTCTTGTACTAGGTACTATTGAAAAGAGCCTAGATTACTTGTCCTATTTACATCCTTCCCTCAGGCATTTGCACAATTTGATGAGTTCTCCCCCACAACCATAGGCCCATGGCTGACGCATAGAACCAATTTTTGGCCTATAGAGTTGATAAAGTCCTCAGATTCTTCTTCACCACTGCCAGGACTGAGGGGAACACCGGCTCCTCCGGTGTGACATGTGCTCTGTGGCACAACACAACAGCTAAGGATGTGCATGCTATGGGAAATTTTGCTGGCTTTGTGCTCTGTTTCACTGAACTAGGTGATACTTCAAACTATTCACATTTGCATAAATGCCTTGGCATTTCTGATACCCTGAATGTCTTAGGAGAATAATTTATTTGGGAAAAGACAAAGACTTTTAAATGACATAAATTTAATCTGAAAAACAAGTGAGCAGACAGCTGGAGAAGATGGTCAGTGATTCTGAACACAGAGACTGGTAACTGGTAACTGTCCCCTAAGAGAGTACTGATCCCCTCTCCTAGAGACACTACTGATTGTCATCTCCAGCATACCTGGCCTTCTGAAATGGAGGCTCTCTTTTGGGAGACAGTAGAAAGACTCTGCAACCCATCACCTAGATGAAATAAAGAAATTCTTTTGGTCATTTTGTGGCATTTTTACGAAACCATTAAAGGCAAAGAATAAAAATCCAGTGGTCTTTTAAGTCAAATATATGATGAAAAGAAACTGAAATATAGGAACACTGAAATAAGGCGAATGGACTGATTAGAATAAAATTAATATATAATTAATGTGTCATGCATAAAAGTGGATAATAAATTAAAATATTTGTTAAAGTTAGAAATAAACACAGGCAGGTACATAAGTTTTACAGCAACAGAGTAGCTCATATTTTTGTGACTTTAGAGAAAGTCAGTCTCAATGGAGTGAATGCCAGACATTTTATTTAATAAGCTGGAATATGTAATCAGTACAAATTTATTATGGAGAGGGAAACAGCTTATCCTAAACTATAATAGCCTACTTTTGGTTGGTGGAAGAGTTGGATTATTCACAACAAATAATAATTGTTATCATTTTTTTCCCATTTTGGCCTGTAAAGAATTCACAAACTATATCTGACACCTAAATATTTATTCATTTACCAGAACTATTTTACCTTAACAGATTTCAGAGTTATTTCTGAACAAAACATTCCAAATTGTATAATTTATCTATAGCACTGTGTTCTTTGAAACACCAAAGCACAGTATAACTTTCACTTATAGAGAAGAACAGAAATAACTGAGTAATAAACAGGAAATTTTTCTCTTCATGGAAGAAGGTGTTCCTGAACAGTCACAAGTTTCAGGATTGCTCTCTTGGATGTTGGCTCCTAAATTTACCTATGGCCCACTTCTTCATCTTAATTCTCTTTGGATCTAGCAATGAGGTGGCAATGTCTCTGGGACACGGGTATTTTTCTGTGTGTTGTTTTTGTGATTCATGATTTGTGGTGTGGATTTGTGGAGATTATTGCAGAACTGGGCATAGATAAAAAGATTAAGTAGCCATTGTGTCCAGATCTGAAATGTAATCTTCACAAGAAAGTGTGGTTTGTATAACCCCCACAAAATATGTCTCACTTCCCTTTTCAGTTGATTGCACCTAAATGCAACAACATGCAGATAATTTGAGTTCTCTATTTTGCACATCCTTGTGAGGATTGTGTGCTTTTGCCTGTAGTAATACTCAGTTCCTGACTAAAGTTGTTTATCTAGGTGACAAATTTCCTTTTAATAATCTCATTCTCTCACAACTAAAAAATCTCCCTCTTTTGTGGACCTCCATATTTATATGTGAAGAAAAGTCCTCATGATGAAAAGTCAGATGAAACGAAATTGAGTGTACATATAATGTTAATAATTTAATTCCATTGCCTTCCATTATTATCCTTTAAACTGAATTATGAGACCTTATTTGAAAATCTCAAAGTGTTCTGTGAATTACAAACACTGGGTCTTAGCTAAAGTCTTATAACCACACCCTATATTGCCACACAAGAAAAACTTCAATTACAGCTGAAAGTGGATGTGCCATTTAATGGTAATAAAATATAATTGTGATAACATATCTGTTCTTAAATCAAAGAAATTCAGACCTAAGTTACACTCAAGAGAAATCCAAAATATTAGAGTACAAACCACTCCAACGACTTTGCTTTTGATCTCTGATGATACCTTGTGGTAGGTGAAACCTTAAAGCACTATCCCTGGAGATCCAAATTATATTAAAAAGTTTTTTTAAAGTCCTTGGATTCCTTCTGTCTCCTTTTAGTTCTTGTCAACTGATAAAGAGATCTGTATCAATTCTGATTCTAACAGGGCCTCTTTCTGTAGGGTCAAAGCATTTTTTCAATGACAAGGAACATAAATGAAGGACATAACCAAACCCAGTAAAGTAATAGAGGTGGACACTGACATTTGTCTGTTTCAAATGCATAAATTTTCAGACAGCCTTGATCTCAAAAAGCTTGTGGGCTTAGTGTTAGCAACTTAAAAGAAAAAACAAGTAATACCAGGATTGTATGGCTGGTTTGCTTCTAAAATAGGTTCTCCTGCAGTGAGCTTGGATGGGTACATCAAAAAGGTATGCAATAACCTTCCCTCCCGCCTCACTCTCCCCAAGATGGACATGGAGCTGTACTGAGGAGGACTGCAGTTGGCCAGCCTGCAAGATCTCTGTGGGAACTTCTGCTGCAGTCCTGTATGCATTCCAAATAAAGCAATTTAGTTTAAGAGCATCTGCTTTTCCCTGTTGCAAGACACTGCTAATCAGCTAATTGACATTGTTTTGCCTCTCTAATGCCAGGGGCTCCTGAATAAAAACATTAGTGCTGCCATGATGGTTCAGATGAAAGAGTCCATCCTATCCTGGTTTCCTTTCCTCATTTGTGATTAGCAGCATATGCCTAGGGATGCAGTGATAATTCCCTCTGTGCACCCTCCTAGTTGTGAGCAGCATGTGGACTTGGTGAGTCAAGGACAGTACCTTTTTTGATTTTTTTTTCTGTGAATATATCCAGGAATTTCTGCTTCTCCTTCTTGTGTTCATTAAGTGGTACAGTATCACTCCTCAGGATTTTGATCCACCCAGGCAGCCTCTGATTTTATATTGCTTTCCCATAAATCTATTTATAGACTGTTACCTTTCTTCCATATGGTAGCTATTATCTCTTTAACTGTTCTTTGCAGAGAAATGGTGCCACAAATCCTCTTCACTCCCTCTCCCAGTGCTGTTTTACCTTCTGTGGGACCAGAATGTCACCTGAAATAACACTTTATTTTCTCCTAAATAATGGTTAACATTTGTCCTAGGCATTTTAACGTACCTAGACATTCCAACTTGAGAACCTTGAACAACTTAGTAATGACAACTTCTTTTGGACACTGCAGATGCTGATGCAGTTTCCTACCAATCTGTGTTATTGACCTCCCTCTCCAGAATCACAATTTATCCTTCTTTTTGTTCCATAATATATGAATAGGTATTTGTGTCACACCTTAAAATTTTAATTTCTTTTAGAGCCTACCACAAGAGATGTGGCAGATAACTTTGTGAAAATCAAAATACAGTATTTCAACCAGATCACCCTTACCTTCAGTCCTACAAAGATCATTGATAAACTGTAAGCACATTGGTTCTCTATGAGTACTGGGTTATTTCTTCCCCATTGAATCACATGTTTCCTTGAACCCATTGTTTCTATACTTTATTAACTGTTTCTATAAGTTCACTCATGTTTAGTGCCATATATGATGATCTGGATTTCCCCAGACACATCTCTTCATTGAAGCTGTTTTAAAAATTTGGTAACCCCTACTGGTAAACAGTTACACCTTTTAGAAATGGGTATCATAGATCACAAATACTGACAAAACTAACCTAAGCTAAATATAGATGTGTAAATTGATGTTTGGAATCACTGCTCTTGAATTTCCAGTAATTTTATTTCGTCCTATCCTACCAAGTGCACCGAATCCTGTTTATTTCTAGAAAATACTTTTTCTTTCTTTTTCTAAAATGTAGCCTTCTTATTACAAAAAATAATGTATTCAACCAAATTCATCTCTGGAAATTCTTATCTAGGTTAGAAAAAGTAAAATAAATGCTGTTTTAATAGAGGATCTCTCAGAAAAGTTATGTCACTGTATTGCAGTGAGAGAAAATTTTCATAAAAATAATGATGACTCTATAATATTTTTTTTTCTTCTCTGATTTTTTGGTATGTTTTTCTGCCGGACAATATTGAGTAAACAGGATGTAAAGCTATTTAATTTCTGTGAAATATTTGACTCTTCCTCAAAAATGTTAGTTTATATTACTTTTGTTAAAAAAAATAGAGTATTTTCTGACAGGGGATGGGGAAAAGAGTGTAACATGCTTAACACTAGGGTAAATTAGGTTGTAAACAAGATGCTGTGTGGATGTGAGGAAGAAGAAACGAGTGACGTAACCTATGAGCCAAGCTCCCAGAAGTGTAGTGCCACCTCAGCATATGGAACACTTAGAAATCACATGTTAGTACATTGTGCTGATGCTTCCTCACTATCTGGCCTCTTCCTTGAAAACAGCTGGACTTACTGGGGTCATCTGGTCAGTTGTGTCACAAAGACAGAATTCGTCTGCCAAAGAAGCTGCAAAAATTTTATGAAAATATAAAACAGCTCTCTAGAAGTTGGCTTCTATCAATGAAGATTGGGGTTAACTAAGAAGTTTGCATCTTGAGAAATGTGAAAATTGTTTCAGTTGAAGCTCAAAGGCTTCCTCAGACCACATACTCAAACCCAAGGCAAGATGACTGAAGAATTGAAAAGATTTGCTTTAATCTTATTAACCCAATCTTGCAGCCCAGCTAAAGCTACTTTAAACTCCTTTTACATTCCCAAAAGAAGACAAAGTAAATAAGTATATCCATGAAAAAGAAGCCATGCTGGCTTAAGAATGAACAGCAGAAGCCTGTGGATCAAGAATCCTCCCAGCTTCTCTCAGTTCTTCCACTTTCGGTTTGGAACAAAGAGAGTCTTTGTTGGGATGATGCATATTAATAGTCTGTGACAAGTTATAAATATATTGTGGTTGAATGGATTTCTTTTACAATAGATTCTTGTAGTGTTTCTCTATCAGAATTATATGTGTGGATTTTAAACAACCTGAATACATTTTTGGGATTATATCTCTGAAAGTTGACATGATAGGCAATAATGCATATTTAAGATGATACAATGTAAAGTCATTTGGCAAGTCTGTGACCCAGTAAGGGAGAAAAGAAAGTATTCTTAATGAAATAATAAAAAAAATCCAACTAATTTTTTATTATGAAAGAGATTTGGGAAGTTAAAAAGTGTCAATTTTACTCAATTTTCACTACCTTCTGTGGCTTGAATTTAAGGAAGGAAGAAAAAATGATAGTATCCTGATTTAATATTCTGTGTTTTCAAAATATAATGTCAGTGAAAAAAGGATAGTATTGTCATATTTCCTTGACAGTTAACCCACAGTTATATCTTTCTGTAAGGACAAAGTTTGCTTCAGAATACTCTCTTAGTTCCCATTTGGAGGAAGCATATTAATGTTTGAAAAGAACACAGTACAACTTCTATTAATTCCTCATAATTAACAGTGATATTTCTAGTGAGACTTATTTGAATAATTTGAAAAAGCTTAGATTCTTAAACTGCTCTAGAATTTCAGGGAATGACTGCAGTGATCAATGTTATGATGATTTAATTTGTTTCCAAGGGAAAAATGTGTGCCTGCAATTTGAATTTTATGACATCCAGAAACCAGAAAATTTTGCATATGAAAACCAGTGAAAAAACACAAAATGAAAACTACTGGTTTTGAATATCTTCCAGTGATATAATTTCCTGCAAATATGAAAAAAAGAAAAATTCAAAGGTTCTTTTAACTCCTAAATAGTAAAATTTAAAACTGTCTTCTGAATAGGAAATAATAATATTTCATAATTAATAAGACTGTGACTAGCACTCCATCAGAAACCTGGTTTTGAGTTCTCTCAAAATATGCCTCTGGCTGAATACTGAATGTATTAAATGTATATTAAAATGCATGTTATTTGAATACACCCATGATGCCATGTGATTTGGATGTCTCTGAATAAACAGCCTCTTCTCACCCTTATCTTTAATCAACCAATCCCTGTGTCACTGATAAATCTGATCAGCTTTTTCTTTTAAGTGATAGCATTACTGAATACACTGACCAGATTTATTCACTGGAAATAATCCCACCAATTTATATATTTTTAATGTCTTTGGTTTTTAGATATGCTAAATGGTTATTTTTCAATTCATACAACATCTATTCTTTCGATTTTGTATATTGCACGGTTATTTTAAAATAGTGCTAATATCCAACCATAGTTTAAATATCTGACAAAAAGAAAAGTATGTAACTTGATCACCTTTTATTTTTATGGCCAAGTAAGTAGACAATTTCTGAGAACAGTCTAAAAATAATTGATCTCATTTATGGTCAGTTTCTTAAAGATCTGAGATAGCAACCTAAAAGCAGTACTACTTAAAAGACTCATATGTGTTATGTAAACCAGCATCTGTTAAAGACTTTAATTTTCATTGCAACACTGCAACTCTATTATGGAGTATGTTAACGTCAATGAAGGTTAACAATACTTTATATATAAATACATAGATTTATGATTTGGAAAGACAATCTTCATAATCACTTCAGTAAATACTAATTCTTTTTTTTTTTTTTTGCATATTTTTTTAAAAAAATTTTTTTTGCCTATTTTTTTAAAAAACCCTACCAAGCAAAAACCCCAAGAAAGCAATTTTGTTAGTTACTTAGCTTACTTTGTTGAAAGTGGGAGGGTAAGGGAATGGTGGTTTATTTTACTAATCTTGGTTTAAGCTTTTCAGCAAGGAATCCAAATTAACTTCAAAGAAAGGAACTGCTGAGAACTAGCATATACAGACATGCTTGAGCATGTGCCTCTGTTTTTCCAGACTCTGGGAAACCTGTCCAGTCTGGAATCATAGAAAAGAACGTTAAGCTTTCTTCTTGAGAAATAGATTAGACTTTCTCCCTGAAAATATAGTAATGCACAAACCCTCATGGTTGAAACCTCTGCACAGTCTGTGGTGGCCTGGATTCCTCAGCCTCAAGCTATTGGGACCAAGACATTCTGCCCTTTAGAGTGTACCTGAACCACATGATAATAGCCTTGAAACTGCTCCTACACGTGGCAAAACCTTACATGTCCACAGGGTTTAAAGAGTGAGAAAGAAGACAAGAGAGAGCAAGCTCTGTAACCTGGAACTTAGGATATTTTCAAGGTGTCATAGAATGACCTGGATTGGAAGGGACCCTAAAGATTGCCTGGTTCTACACTGCCCACCAAGGACAGGGAAGCATCTGAGGTTTCCCAAAGCCTTCTCTTCTCCAGGCTGAACAACTCCAACTCTCTTAGCCTGTCTTCATAGGAGAAGTGCTCCATCCCCGTGATCATCTTTGTGGTTCTCCAGCATATTAAAATAGTCTTTGCCAGACCTTGCTTCCAGCTTAGCTTTTGCATTCCATCCAATGACCATATAATAGATGAGCAGTGCTATACTGACATTTTATATAGTACTATAGGAGCTTCGAGGGACTTAGAGAGATGTAAAAATAAGTTTCATGTAAGGGAAGCATGAACTGACTTGTGAATGAAATATGATTTTGATCAAAAATTAAGATCCTGAATAAAGGAAAAATCCCCAAAAGTGACAGTTTAAGGGCTGATCCCTTAAGTGCATGAACAGTTTGTACATAGTAAATGTTCAAGATTAAGAGGGGAAGGGCCGCTTTGATATTATGCCTTCTGTTTAAAATACACCAAAACCCAATTTACATATAAAAATCTGAGACAGAAGACTAGTCTATTAGTTAAATAACCATTTTTAAACTTGATATTTGATTAATTTTTTAAAATTGCAAAAGCTCAGTTAAAATACAAAAAATTTCCTTGTTCTATATCAAAATATTTTAGTAACACTTACATTCTATATTTTCTGTTGGCAAATATGCATTAATACAGTTTTGGTTTAGAATGAGTTTGGTTGGATATAAAATTTGCCTTAGAACCTGGGCCATTTTTGAGGGCAGTGTGGCAGAGTTTTGAAGGCTGATGAAAAACATTTTTTGGTGATTTTTTTTACTGATCATACTAAATGTGTTAAAAAATTGGTGATACTTTTACAATGTTTTTGTTTCAGCATGGTAAATGAAGAGGGTCAGGTTGTAAATTGCCTTTCAATAGTTCATTTACATGGGAAGTACAGTCTGAAATTACTTTAACAATTTTGGATCCTTTTGCCTCTTATAAAAACATATTTATTTTCTGAGTGATTTTTTGGAGGGGTATGTTTGGGGTTTGTTTCGGTTTTTCTTAAATGCTGAGGACTGTCACTTCTCCTGGATCTTTGTCATGACCTACAGGGTATGTGGTTCCTTTGACATGAAGTTTATTTTTCTAAACCCACAGCTTGATATTCTAGCACTTAATTTCAGAATGCAGCTTAAATCACAGAAACCATAATATGTCAAATGATCCTACACTTGCAGGGGAAAACAGTAAGTAATGAAAAAGCTATGATTGCTTTTCTGTCCCTCCAAATGACAGTTATCACCTCAGTGACCTGCTCCGGGCGGACCCATCTAAACATGACACACTAAGGGATAACGTCATCTAACAGGGTAGTTATAAAAATCAATACAAAACCCATTTCAAAGATACTCTGTGTAAGAATCCTGGTGTAACGTTTATTTATTGAATAGGCCTGAGGAAAAAAACCAACAACTTTTCTGATAGATATGCTTTGCCTCCCAAGTAAAGGAATTCTGTAGGTAAGCAATAATTGCATTCTTCAATCTATTATTTAGCCTTGCCAAAGCTCAGCCTAGAATCTAATATGTGGATGATTGCTATAACTCAATTATGAAACCTAAGCAGAGCTCTAATGCATCTGTAATGCAAAAAAAGCACAACAAGACAATTGACTCTACTTCTTTTAGTTTGGAGTAGTTGTCTGTGTTTGTGCAGGGATGAACAGAAACAGGGAGGGAAGCTGTGATATCGTATTTTTCATGGAAGGATTAGGAATGTTCTGTACTTATCTTCACTCATGAATATCCAAAGTATGGTTACATCATTGAAACAAATTCAGGCTCACAACTGACTGAAAATAGGTTTCCATTGTTTGCTTTCTCAAGTGACAATAATACTGAAGCCTGGAGCAATTTTATCCAGTCATATTCCATATACAAGGCATGCAATTTGATTTGCTAAAAAGTCAGTTAAAAAAAAGCTAATATTTATTTTCCTTATTTTTATCGACCTATTTTCAAATCTGTGTGAGCTGTATTCCTCTCAGGAAGTAAATAATAAGTATAGGATGTATCTTCAGTTCTGATTTCTTACAAAAATATGTAGTATAGCTTGATAGCTTTAAAAAGATAAAAAAAAATTCCTGGATATTTATGTAAAAGCATGTTTATATTTAGGAAAATATATAGTTTAATAACTATTGGGATCTTTTTTATTTTGGCTTTTATTGTCAACCTTTTGTTTTGTAGTATAATATAGGACCTTATTTGCCTTCACACTTAACATAATTCTGGAGATTCCACATTCATATTGAGAGGTATTTGATCACTGAAATTGTCTCACTGAAATCATCTTACAGACTCGGAGACAGAAATGTAAGGAGAGGATTAAATAAAAAATGTAACAATTTCTAGGGCCACTCAGAACAGTGTAAGGAAAATCTAGGCTTTCTGGTGCACAGGTGTTGCACTTCCGAAGTCAGAAAAAAATTCTTTCATCTGTCTCACCTAAAACATCAATAAAATTCAGGAATGAATGGTCTCCAATAGTGGAATCTGAATGGGGATGCTCAGAAATATTAGCTAATTTTTTTTTTTTTCTGAAGCACTGATCTGCTAAAGAACTGATCTGACACTCTTTATATCCCTCCCAAAAGTAAACAGTTTTGAAACAAAAAATTTGTTTTGCTGGATCATCTCTACTTTCCATTCCTTTCTGCAGATCAGCTGCCATATTGCACACAGAACAAACCTTGACATCTGAAATAAAATTTACTGTAGCAGACTTTCCTGTGAAACAGAGCCAGTAGTCTCCTCCTGAGTAAACTGTACTTTAATTCCATACTGTGTTTCCTCCAAAGACATGGATAATTTGAGTGCCTTGGGCCTTTGTATTCAATTTAGTCTGAGAAAGTCTGAGAAAAAAAAAAAACCCAAACTCCTAGAAAGCAGCATCCCATCCAAAGAATATCCAAGTACAGAAGAAAAGATCTGCAACAGTCTGCATATAGGCCATATGAGTGGTGTGCAGAAAGATACGACTTTGATTCTTTCAATTAATACAGTAGTATTAATTGGCACAACAGACTCTTTTGAATCTAGTTTTTAAAAAAGGAAGAAAAACTTAGTACTGTTTTACTGTTCATCTGGTATATATTCAAGCTATGTAATGGAAAAATAGAACCCTGATGAAATTGACAAGGTAAATCTAATACTGGGACATGTGAATAAGCATCTCATTAACAGGTGCTAATGAGGGCCAGGAGAACACATTTTTTGAGAACAAGATTAACACGTGACTTTTCTTTAAAAAAATTAAAATTGGGAAAATAGAGACAATCCATTGCCAACGATTGTTGACTTGGAAACAGCAGCTAACAGTGCCCTTTCGCTTAATGGCTGCTTAGTGGAGTTCTGTTGCTTATGTTGCTCAGATATATATGTTGATATACATTTTCTATTTAGACATTTTCTATTCTTTAGAAATAGTTATTGCTTGCTTTCATCTTTGAGCCCCTTTCTCAAAGCAGTTATAACTGCCAGGAAAAACTTGAGCATAAGTCAGGGTGGGGGAAGGGCTCAGGATACTGACACCATATGTGGGAAGTAATCTTTTTAGCTTCCTTGACGTTGTCATGGTTGCTGTCCTAAAGGTGGATACCTGGATCATCATAGGATGGGACATTTATGGGACTATTGCTTTATTTTATTATAGTTCAATATTCCTATTGGAACAAGGAGGGCACAACTGGTGTTAAAGATGCCTTTAATTAGTGCATAAAGTTTCTCTTCAAGCAATTAAAACTAGAATTTTGGTTTCAGAAAGTCTTCATATTATTAAAACTCTTATGAATAAAAGACTATGGCAGTATGCTTGCTCAAATGTCTTAAACCACAAATATCCAGCTGGAAATGATGTTTGGAAATGCTGTTTACAGGCTGTACCAAATTATGAGGTCAAGAGAAAAGTCATTATTGTGAAAGCCCAGTTAATGAAAAATCAATCACAGACCCTTCTAAAGGTATCTCAAAATCCCTCAAAAGAGCAGGGGTCTACAGCTGTAAATCAGCCCAGTAAGTAAAAGACCCAGACCCTGTGTGACTGGTGGTCCCGAGAGGACTAAAAAAAAACTTCAGCAGCTGTTTTTCTGATGTGTCAGTGTATCCTTTGAGAAGAGTAAATGGCTTTGTATGAATAAGCTGGGGCAGTATTTGTTGCTTAACAAGGAAAGTTGCTTCAGAGAAACCCCTCTGCACTGCTGTGAAAGAGAAGATACTTGTCATGTGGGAACTCAGCTTCAGTAATTTGTATTTCTCTTTCACTACGGCTGTAAACTAAAGTCCTGACTAAAATTCCAAGATATGCAGTGATGACTGGATGCACAGGCTGCTTCACAGATTCACATTCATCCTTCAGCTTAACTCAGCAGAAGTAAAGTAGTCTAATAATTTTGATTTTGAGCTGGATTGTTTCTAGTGAAGTCACACTTCAGATTTGGGGAAGAACAGAGATTTGCAGGAATCAACTGGCAAATTAATTTATGACATTTAGTGTTCTTGTAGAACTTCAATAATGTCAGAAGGAAGGCATGATAGAGTAAGATTTTGAAAACTGGAGTACTCTTTATTTACCAAGATTTGTTTCCACAAAGCTTTTGAGGGAAATATCTGGGAGAAAAACTGTGAACTCTAAAAAGCATTGACTTTTCCAGAGGACAAATTTCATCAACACTTTACTGAAGAGACTCTCCATTTCTCCAGATATGCAGTCAGACGCTCCAACTGCGAGGTTGCCATGAAATACAAGGGTATAAGGAGAGCAATTGCAATTACACAAGTGGAACACCATGATGTGGATATGTCACCAACTCAGAAAGCTGCATGTCCAAGAAATCAAATTGCAACAATATTAAAACTCCCATTCTGCTCTTACTAGAATTGAGCTGAACCTTGCATCCTTGGATGTCATTCTATGACTAAGTCTCACTGTTGAATTGTTGTCTTATTTTGGCATTGTATTGTTACTTTGATCAGAGTGTGAGGAGATGCAATATTTGCTGGAGCTCTCACGTTTTTTCAATAAGCTCTTTGATTTCTATAGATGAGTATTAGAGTGTTTGTAACATAAACCACATTGCAGAGAACAAAGAGAATATTAGAAATTTGAGAAGGCATTCCTAGTTTTCATTTTTTTGTAAAGAAGATGGTCTGTACTAAATTCTTCCTTCTAAGCCAAGCACTTTTTTCTCTGTCCTCTCTCTTCCTCCACATTTTTTCTTTCCTCTTAGTTGCTGTGAACCTTCTCATGTCCATGCACACATGCAGTTGGTCTCTCAAGAAATCATGATGTGGCTTTTAAGGATCTAGTTAATTCCTTTGCATCAGTGCTAAATATTCAACCATATCATACATCCAATCATATCTTGAAAATGCTGAAGATAGTTAAAACTCTTTTCAAATTAAGGACCACACGGTTACACGAGACCAGGCTACTTTGTGTGACAACAGTGAAGCCATCGTAATTTCCTGGGAAATATGTCAAGACATTGGCAAAACATGTCCTGTTAAAAAAAGTGGAAAAGTAAGCACAGCATTTATGAAGAGCCCAGAATGTCCTTAACCAGAAGTAGCCAATCAGCCATTTAAAATTAAAACTAGTTGTGTTGAGACATGTGCAGATAGTCTCTACCTCAATATATCAATAGGGGAACATGCTGAGATTTTCTCAGTATGATAATAAGCATCTGGCTCATATTTGTAAACCTGTTAGAGACTCATTTATATTTCAACTCTGTGTTTGCCTTTTTGCCCTTACTGGTTGAAAAGGAGCTGATATTCTACAAATAAGGTATATAACCTCATTAATTTAATCACAAAGTATTTTCCCTCTGTAGTTTTAGCTGCTGTTTAATGCCAGCATGGACCTTTGCATTTTTGAAAGGTGAAATTTGGTCCAGATCAGCCATGGTCAGGTAGGGCAGGAGGGGTGTGAAAGGGCTGTGCAGCTGAATGACAGGTCAGTGTCATGTGAACTGAACCATGCAAACTGTATGAGGCCATGGTAATCATGGGGAAGACATTCAACTCCCTTTGTTTTCTCTCCTTACCTAATAAATTCATGCTTGAAAAATGTCAGCCAGATTTTTTAGCTCTATAGGTACTTCAATGCTCTCGTGAATTTTTGATATAATCAGAGATACATGCAAAATATTATAGTCTTGTGTGTATTAGCAAAGTAGCTGTGCCTGGGTAACATAGCAGCTTCATGTTACATATCAGGATTTCAGAGTAGCCTTTTCAGAAATTAGAATCAACCCAGTCAGAGCAGGTCATAATGTTAAGTATACAGTATCTTGAGGGAAACTCAATCAAACCCAACCAAACTTTTTATAAGGCATCACAAATCATCCTATATTAGCATCACATGGATTATTTATGAAAATGCTGTTGCTTGTCTGACAACGTAGGTGACATTACCTCTGGAGGATGAGCATCACCATGGCAAAACAGACATGTCACCATTAGACATTAGTCTACTGTAACTAATTTATAAGGCTGTCCTGTAATTTGTTTTGATCAGGCAGCCTGAATATAGTTGAAGGGGATGAAAGGGAGGAGGGAGTGCAGGCAGGGAGGAGAGAGAAAGAAAATACAATATTATTATTAACTAGAGAATTCAAAACTGTAAAAAATAAAGCAAGAAAATGTGTAGCAATTTTTTCATCTCTGTAACTTCTATATTTATACATAGACATAGATAGAACCTCTAATACAAGTTTTCTCTCTTGGTTGTGGAATTTTTCCCAAAATTTTTCTAGGTATGTTTTCTATGCTCTAAATTTGTTCAAGATACTATATGATAACCATCCCTCTGCTTGTAGTTTTATTTTTCTTTAACAAAGTATTTTTATACACTTTAGTCCGAAAGTGACTTTGTGAAAATGTCACCAGAGTTAATCATGTTACAGTGAGTGTCATATCAAGTTTGTCTGTCAGGAAGTAAAATGGAGTGTTTCAATCTAAGACTTACAAGCCAAAGCAAATATGTAAACATGCAAACATGCAAGCTTTGGGCTGTGTCCCTTCTGACTTAACAAATTCTTTAGTGGAATTTTGCAATTTAAGTCATCTTTTTTCCTAAGGCTACCTGATAAATAACATTAAATAGAAAGAATCAATAGGATATGCATGAATATGAAAAGTTGAGCATTTCTTCAAATGTAGTTGATAACTACTAAAAAGAGACGTGAAAGTTCCATAATTACATAATAACATCTCCATAATTTCATAATAACATCTCTATAATTACATAATAACATTTCTGACCATAAATGACCTTGAGAGAATTCGTTGTCTTAGACCCTGCTTGTGCCTGTATTGGGATACAAAGCATTCTTTTGAGCTGAAGTTTGCAAGGCTGTGGCTCCAACTTACAACTCAGTTTTGAAGGAACATATTTTCCCTAGGAAAATGAAGATTGCTGTTCCAAAAAAGAAAGGTATTCTGTTCAGACCTGGGGCAATGAAGGAGGATATCAATCATTCAGGGAAATTAGCAGCATTTAAAAGGACTCAAAAAAGAGGTTTAAAGATTTCTAAAGTGTTCCATAGAAAATTATTCTGCAGTCTGAGAAGAAGTTGCAGTTGACACAGAAACTGACAATTTTGGAGCCAAATAAACTCTGTTTAGCTGTAGTAAATGCAACAAAAAGGCTCAGCCTTCTATTCTGGTGGGGTTTTTTTTAGGCAACATCCACAATTTCCTTTTTTTTTCAGTTTTCTTTCAGAATATCACAGCTGCAGAGTAACCTATATTGCAGTATTATATCACTATCAATTCAAGTAGTAGCAAGTAGAGAGGTAACAGCAAAATATAAAGGAGGTTTACTTTGTATTTGGAAGCAAGTGTGGTTAGGAATAGTAGCTGGAAGAAAGGGATGGCTCATTTAGAAGATTTATTCCTCTTCTTGTGAGCAGATATATCAAATTTGTTAGCATTTTTTCTCTAAAAAAGCCCATCAAAATTTTCCTCTCCTCTTCCTCAAACTTTACTATACATTGTGCAAATCTACAGGAAAAAATTCTTCTGTCAGAATATCTAATCTAAACAGAAATATGAACAATAACAGAAAAAAATAGGGGAAAGACGGGGGATAAACAAAGGACCAGGAACAATGCCCGCTAATTAGATTTACTTTTCCACTTGTATTTTGACTGGTCTGATAAACTCAGGAGGAAAACAAAAAAAAAATACATGGGCATAATTTGTCTGGTGGCAATGTAAGCTTTTGCTCTATAATCACATGATACTTATTTCTTTTCCTATTTTACCTTATAGTGTCTAAGTTTCCTGCCATGGCTTCTGGCTCCAAAAGCCATGTCTGGCTGTGTCTCAGACCTTTAAAATTTTGATAGGCACATTTGAAAGGAAAAGAAAGGGGCTGAAGAAGGGAAAAGATGCATTAGCCCTTTCAGAAGTTATAAAATGTATTTGTTCTATTTAAATAGTATTACAGATGTCACCAACTACTAGGAAAGCATGTGTTTCCATCAAAAAAACCTTAGCATAATTTTATTTGCTTGAGCCATTTTTTTCTGGTAAATTTTTAATTGATTCTGATAGGTCCAGTTTTTTTTAGTCTCAGGTGCAATATTCTTCAGTCCTCAAAGTGAACAGTTGGCATCACTGGGAAAGGTGCGATGTATTCTCCTATTTTTTTTCTCCGATTACCAAGGTATTCAAATAACACAATAGCATGGAATGTGTTCTTCCTGTCCCTTCAACTCCTTAAATTCTGGTGTATTTGCAACACAGTTTTTACTGTGTATTAGTCAAGTCCTTAAAAAAACTCCAAACCCCAAAACCTAGATATATATTCTCTAGAGTTACTATTTATAACTCTTCTATAATAATAATAATTAAATTCAATGGTTATAAGAAATCAATTAATATTGCCATTGAGTCTTGTATAGGCAGCCTGTTTGGAATATCTGCTATGAGAAAATTAAAAAACCAAGACACCTTTTTTTAGCCCTAATTATGACAAAATTCAGCACGTTTTTCTGTATATCACACACAAGTTACATTGCTCCCAGCTAGTTATTGCTCATGGTGATTCTAAAATCCAAGTCTAATGTGCTATTTTTTTAGATATATTTAGAGATATCTGGTGTTCAGATATCTCTAAATATATCAAGTTAGGATGTAAGCTGAATATATTTATTCTTTAAAGAATGTTATTGTGTGGCATCACCATTCTAAAGTGACCTTTACATTGCACAGAATGAAAATAGGAGCAACAACAATATAACCCATGTACACACATTTCTGTTTTGTAGGTTTCGTGTTTTTCCTCATACACTAACTAAATTTTCGTGTCACAGCTAGTAAAATTTCAGCATAAACCAAAAAAATCCTTCAGCAGAACATTTACCTTTATGGAAATGCACCCTTTATTCAAGCTTTCTCATGCAGAATTCTAATTCTGGGCATTGTTTTCCAGCATTCATACATAGTGGCATATATAAATACACAAGCATACAATATTCTTTTTAATCTTGTACACAAAACTTCAGAAAAGTAAAAGTATGTCTACTTTTCTGTATGCAGAAAAAGTAAAGCACAATAAATTAGCCTTCACAGAACCCCATGATGTTGCTGTGAGGTTGATTTCAGCCAATAGTTGAAACAGTTTGCTTAAAATTAGGCTGGGTATTATAGCAGCTTGATTAGTGCACATCTAATATTAGAAACCTACTAATACTTTTACAGATTATTGCTTTTCTTTCCATAATAGCAAGATCCACTATTGCCTTTTGTGCCAATTTTTACAGCGAATTTAATTTTCAAAAAGGTGCTTTTGCTACAAAAGTTGGTTTTATTGTATTTAAGTCTGTAGTCAAATTTCTAGTTTATTCAACAACTGGATTGTAGGACAAGGATGCTGGGGGTCACAGCAAGATTGAAGAATGCAAACAATATATTCAGAAAAGCTTTTAAATTAGTTTTGATAAAACAATTTGTAGCATGCTAAAATTATCTTTTTGAGAAAGACATTGTCAGACTCCTGATTATGAAAGACCTTTTGAAAATGAGGTATCATACTGTGAGAAGTACTATAAATGTTTAGTAGCAATAGAACATGAAAAGTTTGCTTTCTTTATGGTACTAGTTTAATAGAGACACAGAATGCTTCCTTCCAGAAATAGGAGCTACTATGTTTGTCTTTAATTAGAGGCCCATTCCTAAAATTCCCAAAATAACATTTCTTGCAAAAAGATGTGTTATTGAAATAATTTCACTAATAAATCAATGTACAAGTATTAACCCAAGGAGAATTTGTGTCTAATGAAAATGCTTGTGGAGAGCTTTTTATTTTACTTATGATAAGCCAGTACCTTTGGAAGATGAATAACAACATTAATATAGATGCTGGGTTATTTGAAAGCTAAGCTTTTTCTGCTGTTCATTATCAGACCTGACTAAATCTTTCTGAACATGAGATTCTTGTTTGTTTTTCTCTATTTCAATTAGCTGCATGGTGAGATGCAGAATATCTCCTCTTACAGAAGACAGAGGTTTGTGACAAGGAAATTGCAAATAATGTTTGGTTTGGACGTGTGTGCCACAAGGTATCTGAGACTTGACATTGAGCTTAAGGAGGAAATTCTGAAAACTTCTTGTTGTTTGCCCCATTAGAAGAACATGAGCAGTTCCTCTGTCCCAGGAGTGGATATATGAGCAGACATCTCCATTGATGGACCTTTACTACAGTTTCTTACTCACTGTTGCCTGTAGGACCTCAGAGGGAATAATCTGGGCTGCACTGTTCCTCTGCACCTTCCCCTGTAAGCCTCAGTTACTGTGAAAAGGATACCCAGGACAAAAAAGCATAAAGCACTCAAATACCCTTTGGAAGAAAAAATTGTATTGGTAGAAGTGCTGCCATGATTCAATTGCAATCACAAAATGGACCAATTGCTTAATCTCTGGCTGGGCAAATACATTTTGAAAAAACTCCACACCTTCACATTTTAAGCATCCCTCCTTTCACTCCCTCTTTTGTTCACAGTGTCTGAAAAAGCACAGGATCTTGCAGTGCAGACTCTATGACTTTCCAGCGAGGTAAAATATATTTTGGAAACTGCATATGCCCCACTTTCTTCAGATGAGAAATTTAGGTAAAAATACTTCCTGAACCCAAAAAGATGTTGCTAGATAATATCCAATAAAACAATGTCAGGAAGACTTTTTTTTGTATGAAGTGTTTGAGAAAAATGGTAACAAAATATTATTATTTATTAATCAAATAACCAATTATTTATTCATCAAAAGAAATGAACATAGAGCTCCTGTTACCTACATCATGTCTTAATTCTCTGTTTCATATACTGGTTTTTGTAATTAGGAAAATGAATATCACTGGTTTGTCTAGGAGATGAAAAATATACCTCCTTGCAAAAATGCAAGATAATTATAATATTCACGATAGAAATTATGCAGAATGAAAACTTGAATTAGGTGCAAACTATTACAGATCTCATATTGATGAAATATACAAAATAATATATAAAATTACTTTCAAAATAAACTTTAGTTTTTGTCAACAATAATGCATCTATACTCCATTTCTATGTGAAATAGATTTTGTGGTGTTAAAAAAACCATTCCACCTCAGAGTGCAATTTTCCATTCCCAGTGAATCTGAAATGGCCATTTGATTTGGACTAAATATGTTTAGAAACACATGGGTCCAAGATACGAAGGCTTGGGAGGGAACAGTTATGACATCAAACTCACTTAGGTCACCAGATTTGTCCAGTACAGTGAAAAGCAGTCATGCAATTAGATATCTCATTATGAAACGTTTCCAGAAATAGTCCTTTCTATATGTGACACATGTAAGTAGAGTCGTATACTCTTCTTTGCTTTCTTCTCAGCCACAGGTAAATACTAATTCTTAAGAAATGGGGGGGATAACACTTTCTTTTCCTTGTCCTTTTAATCCATTAATGTTCAACAGAAAAAAACTATCCAACAGCAAGGTAAACCAACAAATATATCCCTGTTTTCCTTTGTACTCATTGAGCAAGGTGATCCTATACATATAATAGGCAGTGAGGTTTCTCCTTTCAACCAGACAACAATTGTTACACCTTTTGTATTAATTCTTTCCTGATGCATAGGTGTGGCACTGAGGGACATGATTTAGTGGTGGATTTGGCAGTGCTGGGTTAATGGTTGGCGAGGTCTTTTCCATCCTAAATCATATTATGATTCTGTGATTGCAAATGCTGGTGCTCCTGGACCAAGAGATATGTATAGAAAAAAATGAGATTACAGTTTCAAAACGAAAACAGAACAAGAAGAAAGGTAAGTAGAAAGTTGCAAAATGAACAAGTGTGTGGAAGGATTAAAAGCCGCAGCCTGAAGATATTGACCATTTCTTAGTTCCCAGATAATTAAAATGCAATAGACAAGAAATGTTTTCTTTATCTGCTAAAGTCTGCTATGCAGGTAGTTGGTCCAATAGACCAACAAAAACAAAATGTTATCTGTCTTCTACACCCTTTTTCTTTTTAGATATTAACCCAACTTCCAGGAATGAAACCTATATAGTGAAGGCTCCTACTTTTGTTGAAAGCACAGACTCCTTCCAAAATAAATAAGGTGGCTTCATAAATTACAGAGCAGAATGTACATTGGTGTGTTTTGGAAGCCCTCCTCAAGGGTAAATCAATGGACCTAAAGAAGTCTAAGATCAGACCAATGACTTTTTGATAAACAGTGAGATCTGTTATTGGTAAGGCAAATAGAGGGTATTAGAGATTGATCTTAATACTTGTTTTATTTATAACTAAATTATAAACTTGCTAACTATGCATATAAGGAAAGCATAGAGTTATTTTAATTAAACTATCTAATTATCTGATATCTATAATTTAACCTATTAGTTAAGGGGATTAGGAGCTTCACATTGCAGCAGTTTCATTTCACCAATATCTCTTAGACCGTTTGGGATCTGGAGAGATTTCCTTATGGTTATCACAGAATCATTGAACTGGTAGGTTTGGAAGTGACCCCTGGATATCACCTAGTCCAACCACCCTGCCAAGGTAGGGTCACCTAGAGCAAATGACATAGGATCACTTTTAGGTGTGTTTAGAATGTCTCCAGAGAGGGAGAGTCCATGACCTCCCTTAGCAGCCGGTTCCAGTGCTCTACCACCCTCAACATAAAGTTCTTCCTCATGCTGAGGAATTTCTTGTGTCTATGTGTTTGTGGCTACTGTTCCTCATCCTGTTGCTGGGCACCACTGAAAAGAGTCTGGCACCAACCTCTTGACACCCACCTTTGAGATATTTAAATGCATTAATGAGATCCCGTCCCAGTCTTCTCTTGTCCAGACTGAACAGGCCCAGCTCCCTAAGTCTCTCCTCATAAGATATGCTCCAGACCCCAAATCTTCTTTGTGGCCTCTGCTGGAAGCTCTCCAGTAGCTCCTTGTCCTTTTTTTGTGCTGAGGAGCCCAGAACTGGGCACAGCACTCCAGATGTGGCCTCACCGGGGCTGAGTAGTGATATGTGATCATCCTTGTTCTTGTAAAGGACTCCAACAGCTCTGGGAAGCATGACTTTGGACCTGAGTTTGTTTAACTCTGTAGCACGTATCAGATCACTCTGATAAGAAATTTTTTCATTTGTTTTTTATTGTTCCACATTCTTCCAGAAGTTCAGCATCAACAAGATCCTCTGATAAGTCCTGCATAGAAAAGGGGGTATTTTGGAGAATCCTTCTTATTCTTCTCCATAGGGAAAACAGATGGAAAACATGTGCTGAGTTTTTCTACTATAACTTTATCTTCTTTGAACATTCCTTCTATATTTGCTTACTTACTGGCCCTACAGGTGCTTTGGCAACGTTCCTGTTCTTGATGTGTTTAAAATAGTGTTTATTAATTTTACGTCTTTTGGACATTTTCCTTTAAGCTCTTCTATTCTTTTGTGCTTTTAATTTTCATTTATTGTGTTCAGTATAGCATCTTCAGTCTGCCATACCACAAAAAGGATTCACATGAATTTCAGTTCTACAAGGACAGCTGCTCTGAATAAATACCTTTGCTGCTACTGTGGAAAGGAAGCCAATTAAAACTGCTGCAGGAAAAGCTCAGACTCTCCTCCACTAACACTTCAGTGGCAAAAAAGAATTATGATAGGAAACAGGCATTTGCATGGCTGAGGACCAATGACTGATTAACCAGCATCCTTATGTTGGGTAAAAGCTGGATGGAGTTGGTCATCAGGGTATAAAAACTCTTGCTGTGTGAACCAGAACAAGCTTCCCCCATTTTGGACACTTGACATCTCTGTAGCTGTGACACGTTCACGGTGTGGAGGGTAAGAAGATGTTAAAAATCAAAAGGACAGCTCCAACACCATCTCACATTTAATCAATGCTTTAGTCAACATTTTGACTTTAAATGTCTCATTCACTATTGTGAAATCTCAGCATTGCACTGGTGCAAGGGCTATAGCAGGAGCTATCACCTGCTGGATGTTTTCAAGGGCTTGCTTACATATGTACTTATTTGACAGAACAATGATCTGATCCCAGAAACTATTTAAATATTATTTGGTTGTTTTTGTGTGGTTTCTTTCTTAATTATAGGTTTATTCCTTCATTATTTTGTGTTTCTGTATATGCAGTATGCTTTTTAATTCTGGTCATTGTGCAGGGCCAAATGAATAATTTTGTGTAGGTTTGACAATTATATTATCACTATTTGTAGTAGTTATTTATATTAGTTATATGCTTTTGTTATTTTAAATATAATTAACAAAATATACCATATAGAATTATCTTTTTTTTTTCCTGATATGAAAACTTTATGACCAGACCTTGGGAAAACACAAGGGGGAGCACAAGGCAGGGCAGAAAATGTTTTTCATTGGCATATATTGTTGTGAGACAATGAAATCTGAATATTGCTTATCCTGATACCCACTGGGATGCCTGAGTCCACAGAATGATCCTAATTGAATTTTCCCTGCCTAAATGGAGTATGCCCTGTTGTGAACCTGCTTTGAGCATGATGACAGGGTGGGATGTCTCAGAGCATCACTTCTGTGAGACCCAGGGCCTTTCTTCTATTACCTCTATTATCTAAACAAATAACCTTGGACAAATCAATTTACATTAATCTAGCCTCGTGGTTTAAACCTCACTCCTTTCCTTTAAAATGTCTCAATCCAGTTTCAAGTGGAATTTCTTGAACATTTATCTCTTAAAATATGCCTGTGTATTACAAGGGAAATCTGTAATTTTTTATTAAAATATATATTTAAAATACATAAAATATGCTTAAAAGGGTAAATTAATGCATGGGTCATAGCAAGTTCCTTCTGCTTTGTAACACTGACCACAGAATCCCTTAGGAACACTTGTGTTTTTATTTATGCTAAAATGAGCTGGTTAGTGAGATTAATCTTGGATTTTTACTGTTTTCTTCTTACATTAAGCATGTGAAGGACTTAATATTTCATCATTTTACTGCAAAAAATTAAAAATCTGCACTCACAGTGAGCTTCAGTCATGTTCACTGCAGTAATCACACAGGATTACTTTTCTATGATACTTCCTATGTAAATGCACTTGAAAAAGATAGCAGTATGAACAATGGTTCTTCAAATTTATGGGAAAGTTTTTTTGAAACTTAATGAATTTCATTGCTCCAGTAACTCATATGATGCTTTAAAGTCTTTCTCTTTTTTTAATCTATTAATGATTTTATCTATAAATTAATCTAATGTAGCTTCCTTGTATTTTAAAAACTACAGATCAGTTATGCATGATTATTTTCACACATCCCAAGTTAATCCATAATCTGTGTTTGTTCTCTATATAAATTATAAGAGCTTTATGCATAAGAATAGCCGTGTTGCCCAGTTAAGCTATTGTGTATAGTATATTTTAGCTGTTTTTCTTCTGAAGTCATATTCAATGAATATGACTAGGCAGTGACAAGGGACACTAGAAGTCTTCTCTTATCCAGGCTGAACAGCCCAAAGTCACTCAGCCTTTGTTCATGGGAGAGTTGTTTCAGCCCTCTGACCATTTTTGTTGCTGTGCTCTGGACACACATGGTTCTTTATACTTTTTGAGTTAGAGCAAAGAAATTGCTGGTCTTATCTGTGTTGCAGACACAACAGAAGTTCAAAGTTTTTCTAAAATGTGAAAAATTGAATCTGTTATTGCAGTGTTTGCATTCTTACAGCATTTTTTTATTGGTTCTGCAAGAGGAAGAAAGTATTCTTCAGTTAAAACCAAGGGACTTACGGTTGAAAATTTCTTATTAGCTTCAAGTTTTTCTGTTCTCCCTAGGCAGTTTAGCCCTCTTTACATTTTCTCGGAGTGGTACCAGGATGCTCTTCAGAGACCCTTCTTCCCTATCCTCAAGAACTGATTCTGGATTGCATGGTGCAATCAGCATCCCAGGTACTTTTTCCTGTGTCCTGGTAGAAAGACAAACCTTGAAAACCCCACCGAAATCCTTCTGGAAATATCCCAGTAGAGACAATGCATGGAATGAGAAACTTCCCAGCTGGGTGAGCTGTGATCACCTTGCCCTCACCAGGCCTGGTGGTGTCACAGCTCAATAATTTCCTATATATCTTGCTCTAGTAGCTCTGCACAGCCTTTCAGGCTGCAGTGCAGGCTTTAGAAAAAATTATTAGCATAAAAACCTCAGTTGATTCCTTTGTCCTGCACTCTAGTCTCTATAGGGAAAGTTTTATCACTTCCCTCACATTTTAATTGTATCCATTCTACAGCTGGTAGCAAGATGTCCAACCAATGACATGACTTGACAAACCTTTCAAAAGATAGCAGTGACTGGGTTTTATCTCTTGATGAGGGAGAGGAAAAAGGAGAGTAAATGAGAAGAAAAAATAAAAATTTTCTTCCCATGCACTTTTCTCCCCAACAAAGCAAAAAGGTGAAGATTGTATAACCTCTCTAGCCTGCTGCCTGTTTATGCAGTAAACCTATACCAGTAGATTTATTAATTTAACTGTGGTTTTGCATATAAGAATGACATGGGAAGTCTCAGAACATATTTATTAATCTAATAGAGTGATTTATTGGAAATGTGTGCTTACCACAATTTGTAGTTTCGATCATTTTTTTTCCCCTTAATATTGATAGTTTTTCCCTTTCTATTTAAAAAAGACAGCTCTGTAGGCCCAAACAAGAAAAAAAACAAAACAACAAAACCACCTCTTTAGCTGGATGACATAATTTGGCAATCAGCAAATTAGAACAGCATGTCTCTTCTGATGAAAAAATATTAAATATGTGTCTCATAATTCTGCTGCTGAGCTTTAGTTAAACACATAACCTTTATTTGAACTTATCTCATTAATCATGGGGAGAAACCTAGCTATTTCACATATGGGACTATGGAAAAAGATAGCATGGTCATTTACCACTGTGGAGTGCTCACTCCCCAAAGAAGAAAGATAATTTCTGCAGGGAGAGTTGACAAGGTGCAGGTTAAATACCCATATTGGCTTTCTCCTGGAAAGTTCATGAAAATGAGTACTTTTTTTCCATGAAAATTATTAAAGGCTGCCCTTCCTAGAAGTTGGTAAAAGCTGTTAACAATAGCTCAAATTTTGCAGGATTTTTTCTCTTCAATGTGACATCCGTTTGCTATGATGGATCCCCAATTTGTCTTCTTTTCATTTGCAGCCACTATCTCATTTTCTTGCACTTATATCTGCAGCCTCTAGCTACACACAGACAAGTAACTAGTTTCTCAGGTTTTTACCCAGTTAGATATTCCATTACCCCATTGTTTTCTTGCCCCAAGTTTTGCAGCATCCAGAAGCCACTGTTTATCTGACTTTTACCAACCTTTTGTTCCTGAGTGTTAGCGACTAGCTCACTGCTAGATGCTGTGACCCTGAAGAAAGCAATGCCCCTTGAGTTTAAAAAATGACCCTGGGCTACTGGAACACTCTATACAAACCCACCCCTGAGGGAGGAGCACAGTACAGTGTTACACTGAAATGTTGCCATTTCCTTCTGCAAAAAATACAGGTCCAGGATTCTCCTAACAAATCAAATCCCTGGCTCAGTCCACTCTGACATATGCGGAGATTAAATTTCATCCTCCTAATGATGTGGGAATTTGGGAAATTAACATTCAAAGCTTTTATTTCTAAGAGGACTGGTGTGCCTGTCAATTTCAAATGATGACATGTGTGATAAGACTGTGATCTTACTGAGTTTTCTTAGGAAACTAAAGCAAGTGTATTTTAGACATATACACTTAACACTAATCATTGTCTCAGGGAACCACTCATAGGCTGCCTTCCATCTGTGAGGACTGTGTATTTGGGATGGAGGTAAAGGCATGAGACTGTGCAATATGATTAGCAGGCAGTGCTGGGTGTTACTTTCTTTATTTTTGAGTGTTTTTTCTTTTAAATAAGAATGCTACTAGTGTAAATTTCTTCAAAAATTTGTAGTATTTTGAACACTGAGTTCTGTAAGTAGAAAATACAATCATATATTGATTGAGGCTGGAAAAGGCCCTCAAGGCCATGGAATCCAACTGTTTATGCAGTGTTAGGCTAACTGTTAGCCTAACACTGCCATGTCCATAAGTACCACATCTACATGTTTAAATGCCTTCTGGGATGATGACTCAACCACTTCAGTAGGCATCCCATTGTTATGCTTGATAACACTTCCAGTGACAATTTTTTTCCTCATATCTAATTTAAACATCTCCTAGGGCAATTTGAGGCTATTTCTTCATCTCCTATCCTATCTCTACTACTAGAAAAGACCAGTACAAGTATTTGAAAGGTAAAGCTTTTGGCTATGTATCTCCCTTTTTTCATTTCCTAAGTAAATTGTATGTCAGCACCAAATGAGGCCTGTGCACCACTATAGACTGGAATGATAGGAGCAAAGGTTTGACAATGAATAATCAGATAAATGCTTTGGAACCCCCAAGATTTGGGGTCTTCTATAGGAATTGCAGACCCAATTCCAATGAGTGTCTGGAAAGCAGGGATTCAATGCCTAAGTGTCTCTCATTCCAGATAAGTGATCAAATTTACAAGGCTGTGTAGTCAACAGCTTTCCTTTGGTCCCAGTGAATGTAGAAATACTGATGTAACATGGCAGAGTGAGGCAGGGAATACTATCTACTTTCCTGGGCTGGAAATTCAAGTCTGTCCTCTAAAAGGCAGAGAATGCACTTTGAAGTCAGAGACTCCACCTCGGTGCTTGATTACCACATGAGTTTTCAGCAGCTCTAGGACTCTGCTTTCTCTTGCTGTTTGCAGGAGAAAGGTTTAGTAAAAATACCCACTAACTAAAAAAAAAAAGAAAAAAAAAAAAAAGAAAAAAAAAAAAAAAAAAAAAAAAAAAAAAAGAAAAAAAAAAAAGAAAAAGAAAATTGTGGAAGTAGCTGTCTTTTT
>VZUI01016983.1:0-44160 GCA_013401135.1 Cettia cetti
CGGGGGGGGGCGCGGGGGGGGGGGAGGTTGTCTGAGGACACGGGGGCGGCGGGGCGGGGAGCGCGGGACCGCCGCCGCCGGGCCCGGGGCGCCGGGCATTGTTCCGCCCGCACGGCGGGAGCGGCCCGGGTGCCGCCGCCAAAGTTTAACCTCACTTCGAGAGGCCGCGGCCGGCGGGGCCGCCGCTCCCCTTCCCTTCCCTCCCCGCTCCTCGCCTCGAGTTCCAGCCGGCGGCGAGGGGCGAGTCACTTGGGGGAAGGAGCCCGGGCGCTGTGTCCCTCCAGCCCTGCTGTGTCATTGCGGACCGGGGGACGGCTGCTCGCTGCCGAGTGAGAACATGCAGGCGACGGAGTTGAGCGAGAAATGGGTCAGATCGCACCCTTTGGTGCGGATATGTCTGCTGCTGGGAGAATCAGAAAGTAGGGAGGATGGGATGGAAAAACGTTGCCATTAAGATAATGTCAGCGGAGTGCATTGATCGGTGCTTTTGTCTGTGGGCACTGTCTTCATTTCCATTCATTTTTCTCGACATGGGTTTGCTAAACTGAAGCCGATGAATTCTTCTGTGTCTGTAGGTCTGTGACAGGCAGAGACTGATAAATGTGTAAGTTTCATCGTAATTCGGTGATGGTTGCAAGGTGTGATCCGTGTGTGCTAGACTGTAAAACACATCCTTTTCTATTTTATTGAAATCCGAGTAATTCTCTGAATGCACAGATACCCCCAAACAGATTATAATCCTAGAGTAATGTAAAAAAGAAATGTTGGCATGTACTGGATTTGAGCCGTGGTTCTTCAACTAGTTTTACTAGAGTTTGGTTTTGTTACAAATGTGTAAGAGAACAGTAACACAATGAAGGAATGTAAGAGAGCAATGCAATAAATCAATGCAACAACTGTGTCACACCACATATTTGCATGACTAGAGCTCCAGTTGTCACGAGAAAGACAAGGTATTTTTTAAAATTGTATTTTTAAATGTAGACTCCGAGTTTTCAGCGTTTGCCTCCTACACTTTTAGGTATGTTACTGTTCAGTAAAATCTGTGCTATTGTTTTAATTAAAAGAGGGTATCAATGCTGGATCATTTGAACAGGGCCTGTACAGTTAAAGAGGGTGGATGCAAGGGCTTTATTTTTAAAACGGTAACTGGTGGCTGATATATTGTGATAGATGAACACAGAATTTCATCTTCGAGTTTATGAATATTTAATTATGTCGTGACTACATGTTACTGTACCTAGCTGAATGATTTGTGTGTGTGTGTGATTGTTTCTAGGATCCCTTCCCTTGCACTATGCTACTTACTAAACTTAAAATTATTTTATTTCAAAATAATTAAAATGTAGAGCCAAGACTGCCATTTACGACTTCATTTTGCTACTGCCTCAAGAATTTTAAAACCCTGCCATCAGCAGAAATCCATGCTCAATAGTTACTTTCTGATGTGCCACACAGTCTGTCTAACGTTTTACCAATCATGGATATGCGGAAGGCAAAGAAGGTGTGACTCAAGGTGAATGAACACCAAAGAAGGCCTGATTCTCTGTGGTGTGGCTAATTAATGTGTTTAGATGACTCAGGATTGCACTATTTTATTCTGTATCTGCCAGCATTTTCTGGACATGGAAACAAAAGTACTACCTTTTTTTTTGTTTCTTTTCTTTTCTTTTCTTTTTTTTTTTTTTTTTTTTTTTCCCTATCTATAGCCGTGCTATTTTTTTTTTTTTTTTTTTTTTTTTCCCTATCTATAGCCGTGCTAAACTACTGTGATATATTCCTCTTTTTAAATTCCACTATTAGCTTTTCCAAGTTTGCCATTGCCAAGGTTGTTGCAATGACTAGCTTGTATTTTTGGGATGAGCTGTGATATTTCAAACCTCTCTAAATGTATGTATCTTTTCTGGATGCTGTCCCAGGACAACCAGTACTTCTTATTAGTGCAGAACTATTTCAGATATCTGGTAAAGTACTGGCAACAGAAATAGGATGAGAAGGGGAAAACCCATTTCAGCGATAGTAAAATCCATCACCATTGTGAAAAAAACCCAAGTCAGCTACAGAACTAAACTCAAGCATTTCTGGAAACATCATCTAAGAACTGTCTAAATAGATTGAAATAACTGTACCATTGTTCTTTTGGCCCTTATACAAACTTCCTAGGCACACTGACACATCCTAGAGGTGTAAGCACTCTACGTGGAAATTGTAAAGGACATTAGAAGGTTCTAATGTCCTGGATTCCTGACAATATATAATTATGCCTAACTAAATATTGTTTTGCAATGTCTCATGATTTCACTGTCAGATCTGCTTTTTAGGGATCATGCTGCAATTATTAAAAAAAAATTATATTTAATCATTGATCTTCATTTCCAGTGGACATAAAAAGTGTTTTACTTCCAGCTAAATGGAGCTGGGTCAAATTTACATGCTAATGAAAGTATATTTTGTCACTGCCTCCAAAGGAACATTGCTGAATTAACCAAAGCAAGTATTTTCCTAAGTCTATGGAATTTCAGTAAAGAGACTACCATAGCCTCACTTATATGGATATTGAAGGGCTTTTTGCCTGCTGTATATTAGGTTTTTTTATTTGTTGTTGAGCTTCAATAAAATTTTAAGCATATATAATTTGAAATATATCCCACTGTCTTCACCTGGGATGCTGACATGCTGAAGTGTATGCTTAAGTGCTTTTTTGGAGGAAGACATAGCTTATACTTCTCTCATATCTTTCTGTTGAAACCATCTCTGACTGATGTACGAGAATAGAAATTATGAAGGTTGACTTTATAATTTATTAAGTATCCAGTACTTGGTGCTTTAAAGCCCTGTTGGTATTTGGGTGGGAGAAAATGAAGCACAAATAGTAGAGTGCAAGGTTTAGAAAGCTAATAGGCTGACTCTATATGGCTGCTATTTTTTCTCTTAACAAACCACATCAGAAAGTATTTTTCAACACTCCTACAATGTTTTCTCTTATTTTAGTTAAAAGCATATAGGTCTAATCCTATATAGAGAAGCATGTTGACATTCTCCAGTATGGCAAAGTGAGTGACTGGGGGAGAGAACAACCTTCAATCCTGGGTGTTCATTCCTGGCTGGAGGTGCAGCTGACGCCTGTGACAAGTTGTGTGGGTGGATTGTCACACCATCTTGCCACTCCATGACTCGGTGCCAAGGGATCCAGGCCCTAAATTGTACCAAGTATTCTTTCCAGCTTATCTTGGAATGATTGCATCTTCACAAGGATCAGTGTACAGAGCACTTAAGGGAGTAGAAGAGAGCTTTGAAATTCCTTTGCAGACTGGTGACTAGGGGTGAGGTTCATCACAGCTCACAGCTCAGGATGGGTAGAGTTTTCCCTGAGCCGTGTGTTAGGACTTTCAAGCCCTCAGCAACAGCCAGTCTATTACAGTGCTGCCATTTTCCAAAGCTTCCCAGTTCTCCAAAAGTTGGTCTGAGGTATGGATTTGGTAATGTAACCTTTCATACTGAAACTGACTTCTGCATCTCTGTGGTATGCTCAAATCATTAAGCACAAATGATCTACAAGCACACGGAGAGCCTTCATTTTATACCTGCATTCCAGACATAAAACTGTCTGTGAAATAGCTCCAAAGTGAAGAACTTTCTGTGTATTTACATGCAGAAAACCACACTGGGGTTAGAGCAAAACCAAGCTTATGTGGGCTGGGTACATTGTTTTCTGGTTCACAACCAATTTGCCAGCGTTTGATGCAAGACTTCTGAGGTGTTTTGTGGTCTTTTTTCTATGTTATTTCCCAGGATGCTCACCTGTGATAGTGCTGTGTGATAATGGCACCAAGTGTGAGCTTCTAGAGGGGAAAAGCTGAGTGCTTTGGGGAAAGACACTTCCTATTAACTTGGGGATTCTGTTCTGCTGTACACATGATCTGAACATCAGTCTCTGAAAGCCTTCTGCTAGAGTATTTACACGAATAGTGCTATCAACTATACAGTGCTTGTTTACTGATGCTGCACAAGCAGTAGGTCAGGAAGAGTGGAAGACTTCAGGGGAATTCTTTTTTAATAGTTTCTCTTATGTATTTAGTTTTGTTTGATTTGGAAAGCCAAATATTACTATGTGTTTACATTTAGAGACAGAAGGCTCAAGAAATGCAGTTTATGCTTGAAGCAGATGGTGGGGATTCTTTCAGGGGCTAGATCACTCCAGTCTCAGATCAGATGTGCTTACCTTAGGCAGTTCCATTGTGAATAGGAGTTGTCAACCACTGTCTTGTTTCCTGGAGATTTGATTGAGTTTTCTTTTGCCAGAAAATCTGGACCCATCCCATTGAGCAATGAGAAGTTAAGAACCAAAAGCTGAAACTGAAATCAGTAATGGATGTGAGGAACAGGTATGGGGTGTGTGGGATGAAGAAAGCAGAAATAGACAACACTACTGGTTGCTGATGGTAGCAGCTTCTCCTGATAATAGTGTAAAATGTACCTTGAATTAGTTGGAGTTTCCAAGTACTGAAGGCTTTGTGCCAAGTGTATCATGGGCTATGGTTCTGCCAAGATGTAATGCAGACATGAATAGTCAAGGTGAGGCCATTGTCTGTATAGATGGACAAATTCTTCACCACACAGACATGGCAGAAAATTTTTCTTGTGGCTGTTGCTATTCTGAGAGTTTGATGTCAGACAGAAATTCAAGTGCATGTTTAAAGTGAGGACAGAGCTGGAGAATAATGTGTCTTTGTCTAAATCATCACTAAGAAGATTTCAGAAATCACTCCCCAATGCAGCAACATCAACTCTGTCTTCTTCAGATCCACTCTTAAGCACCTGTTCTTCATTCTTAAGCTGTTTCTGTCTGTGCTGTGGGCCATTGTAATATTGGTATTGGTCTTCATAGTTCAGTATCTTCCTAATGAAGTGGTCTGAAAAAAAGTCAGCATCCTGTTCTTCCGGAGTTCCCAGAGCCTGGTGGCTGCTTGGATGGTGAGCCTGACCTAAAGCCACAGACCCAGGATGTTCTGAGTCCCTCATATTCAGATATTTATCCTGCACATTCCCAGCTCACAGCTCTGGGGCAGGCTAACTCATGACAGTATGGGGAGACTCTTGGACATGTGTTCCTGGAATGGCTGCCCAAAGCCAGAGTTCCTGGCAGGTGCCTCTGGAAGGGATGTTTTAGTCCTTTGTATTGCTGATGTGGGCAGCAAAGCTATTAATCTTGTCATTAGCCTGTTTTGATGAGCAAGACCCAAGAGCCATCTGCTTTGAGGAGACTAAGTAAAAAATTCAGATAAAAAGAAAATCAAAAAGAGGAAATTCACTATGAACTGAAAGCCTTGCTTTGCAGGCAGGTCTACTTCTGCATTTTGATGCATTTCATGTACTCTGCCTCTTGCTTTCTAGTGAGAGAATGAATCCTTAGATGAACCTAGGATTGTGAGTCTGTTATAAAATTAAGCAGATGTGAAGAAGAGAGAGAAAGAGAGAAACTGTTAGTATCTGAAGGCAAGAATAACAAATTCATGTTCTTTTAGATGTCAGAGAATCCAAAAGGAGACAAGATACTGGGAACCAGGCCTCATCATTTTCATATGTCCAAAATTACTTTTTGTCTCATATTCTGGGAATTCCTTTTACTGCAGGACCAGCAGGTCAAGGGAGGTGATTCTCCCCCTCTGCTCTACTCTTGTGCACCCCACCTGGAGCACTGCATCCAGGTACCCCAGGATAAGGAGGCCACTGAGCTGCTGGAATGGGTCCAGAGGAGGCCACAAAGATGACCAGAGGCCTGGAGCACCTCTCCAATGGAGACAGGCTGAGGGAGCTGGGGCTCTTCAGCCTGGAGAAGAGAAAGCTCTGGAGACCCTACAGCAGCCTTCCAGTATGTAAAGGGGGCCTACAGGAGAACCAGAGAGGGACTTATTACAAGGGCATGAAATGATAGGACAAGGGGAAGGGCTTTAAAGTGGAAGACATAATTCTTGATAAGGCATTAAGAATAAATTCTTTACTGTGTGGGTGGTGAGGCACCTGGAAGAGGTTGCCCAGAGAAGTTGAGGATGGCCCATGCCAGATTGGATGAGGTATTAAGCAAACCAGTATAGTGGAAAGTGTCCTTGCCCATGGCAAGGGGTTTGGAATTAGATGGTTTTTAAGGTCTCTTCCAACACAAACCACTTCAAGATTCTATGATTCTATGATATGGGAAAAAATCTTACCTTAAGTAGATGTTAACAGTAGGATAACATTATTGTTATACTAGATACAAAACACAGCACTGTACCAGCTACTGAGAAGAAAATTAACTGCATCCCAGAATCTGGAATGTGGAGAATGTGGGGTTTATGTTAAAGCATATAAAGGATATACTATTTAAAATAGTTGTCCTCTCAAATAAATTGCATGAGAAATGTTTTGGTGAAATTTACCAGTCTTATAGCTGTTTAAATTTTTCATCCAACTGATCAATTAGTGGATGAAGCTTGAAAAGGTGATCACACTCTGACTGGTTCTTGGGGTAATCATAGAGATATTCAGTATAGTAGAGAGATTTCATGAAAAGCAAATACTGCTCGGAGTTAATACAAAGTGAAATTAAGTACATATGTAGTTGATTAGGTAACAACTCCAGGGACATAAACAATGAACATCATGGGTGGGAGCTGAACAATGCTCTTGAATCATCGGCAACACAACCACAAGTTTTGTACACAGAAGACACAGAACTGCCTCTCTGGCTAAAGGCAATTTTGTCTTGGCTGCAGAAGGATTGTGAGGATTCCTGCTTGGAGGGAGACACAGCACTAAAAAGGGCTTTGTTACTTCCTCTTGAGCAGTTGGGACATTGCCTTGACTCAGATGTAGTGGTATGTGTTCATGCCTATGTGCCGAGACTGGAAAGCAGTCCTATTCAGGACTGCATATGACAGCTCAGAGCTTGGCCACTGCATGGCATATCCTTCCCACTTAAGCAGAGCTTGTTCTCAAAAGCCCTGTATTCACAGGAGCTCCTGGCCAAGAGTTGAGTGCCAGCTTGTAACAAATCTGAGGCTTCAAACAATGGCTAATCAATGAAGCTAGAGACGGACAATACCCATGTTGTTGCATGCTATTCCCAGTGTTTTCCTAGATGCTCACAGTGTTTTTAGACCATCTCTATCTGTAGCAAGAACTGACTGTGTTGTGCTGATCCTTACAGCATGGCAATTTTTACTAGATTGAGGTTTCAGTTTACTTAATTGCCTGAGCTAAGAGAGACGTATAGTTACTGATGTATGAAGTGGTTCAGCTTTTGTTTGGGTCCACATTTTGTTCTTCTCTGCCTGGCTGTAGCCATGCTGCTCATATAGTGACTGGAATTATTTCCCATCACCTTGTGCTAGGTGGATTTTTGTACTGACCAGCTGCCAGTAGTAATTGTCCGGCAATGGTATAAAAAGTTGCAGAGTCTTGGTAGAGTTATCGTTTTCTAACATCTTGTCTCTGAAAATACCCAAAATAGTAAAGAAAATGGGACTGCAACGGCAAATGGGAAAAGTAACAACAGGACCACTGTTAATAATTTCCATAAAAGTAGGGATCAGATCAGGTTTTAGTGTGATGTTTAAATGTGTAGAAGGAAAAAAAAAAAAGGGATCTGAAAGGCAATGCTGATGTTAGTATTCTACAGTAGTTTCTTTCCTTCCTCACTGTCATCCTTTCTGTGTGGCTCTGAAATTCTCCTCCACCTATAACAAAAAATTCTGTTTTATTTTACTTTCCCACATTGCATTCTGAGATACAGGGGCAATATTAATTGTTTTGGGAACTGTAGTAACCAGTGCATCTTAATTGGGATAAAACAAGACAGCATTTGGCTCATAGTATGGACAAGGACAGTCATGTATAAAATTTGTTAGACAGCCATGATGCACTAGAAAAAGAACAATTCTTCCAAGCCTAATGGCTCCTGCCACATGTTTAAATACAGCTGTTATTTTCATTATATGTTATATGAAGACCAATCTTGTTACATAAGCAGAATAAGAATAGTTTCCTTGGCTGAAAAGCATGTGTTGGGTGAATAAAAATTACAGACTCAAGCCACAAAGCTTGGTTAATGCACTTAGTGTTCCTGGGCTTTAGAGTTCATTCCGTTGAGCACTTTGTCCTATGCTTACAGAGTTTATTGTCTCCAAAAAGCTATTCAAGTTATTCAAAGTGATAATGTGATCAGCAAGTGCAGGGAAAATAAAGGCAATATTCCTCCCCTTAGTTCTAGACCATCTGCAAAAGATTCTGATAATTGATTGGAGAATGAAATTAAAATACTGTGGAACCCATGCCTGTTCCCTCAGCACGGAGTCTGTGTTAATTGAATTCAACAAGTGCCTCAAGCACCGCTGACATCTCTTTTTTGCTATTACCTAGTGATGGTTTTCTCACTGAGGTTATTACCGGGTCTGTACTGATTTTAGAAGGCCATAGCAGAAAATCTGTTTTTGGATCCAAACTAACATACTCAAGGTCTTTGTGGAAAGGGTGTTAAAGGGCTATTATCTACTAAAGATAATTTTTATGGTTATTATATTTAGTAACAATTTTGTTTTCAACATAGTATAAATAAAAAAATACTTTTCTGTGGATTCAAAAAGAGTACTTTATTGCCTTGAGGTAGTTACTGTGTCAATCAGACATGACACAGGAAGGGTGACTATGTCAGAGATGGGCAGGTGAGCATGATGTGTGGGGGTAGGTTGTAAATAAGTTCTGTTCTTCAGATGACTTAAGAGTGAGAGGGAGTGACATGGAGGAGCAGAGAAGGAGTAGCTGGAAAGCTAATTGAAAGCAGCAACTTTTGAGTAGGGCTAGAAGAGAGAAGTTTGTAAGGTTTGTGTTTTGAGGCAAAAAAACTTTATGAAGTGTGCACTGGGTCCATGTGCAGTGAAGGAAGCACACATCAAAATTGCACAGCATTCACAAAACCCCTACTGAGGCTTCACAGACGTTATACAGTGCCCCGGTTAGCCTTGTTAACTTTATTGAGTGTGCTTTGAGGACACGCAGACTTTCAAAGTATGTGGAAACCACTTTTAATAATTAATTGGCTTACTCTCTCCCACCTATTGTTTCACATCTAATAAAAGACAACAGCAAGTCATTGCCAAAGGAAACAGATATAATAATATTTAGGTTAGTTTGGTTTGAGATACGACAGTCTAAAAAGGATCTCCCCAAAGATTGTGGAACTTAAATAAGCCCCATTTTTTGTGCTGTCTTATTTCTCCCATGACTATCATAGGAGAAATTTTAACTAAATTTTCCCCAATCTAGTAAGTGGTTTGGGGAAGATCAGTCCATTTTTAGAGTGCTTCTATATGAACTAATTTATAACTGGGAGCATGTTTCAGCTTTACTATGTCAGGGACATGCTGAAATTTCCAAGTAATAAAATGACTTTTTCCTTAAGCAGAGCAGCCATCATTCACATTATCATCTACATTGCTGCATACATGATGTGGCACAGGAAATGGCACATCATTATCAGATGGCTGTTAAGATGGATGCAGGGAAATGGCGAGGTTGCTGGCATGGCCTCAAAGACTGACAACCACAGATGTTCTGTAGTCACTTCGGTGCATGTAGTTAAAGGGTGCCTGTTGTGCGCTTGGGGAAATTTTTCCTTAAACAGAAAACATTTACGTTTGGAGGAGGTCATGAATATGTTCCCAAAGGGAGAAGGGAGGAGCAGCAAGCTTAGAGGGAAGGAAAGCCATGCGAGATTTTTAAGAGACCAAGAGAAGCAAGGCAGCAACAAAGGGTCAGACTTCATCTGCATCCCACAGTAAAAAGGTGGCTAATGCAGTGTCACATGCTGCTGTGGTCTTATGCAAAGCATAGCCTTATTAGACCTTAAAATGGGATCCAAAGATGCTACTTCTCGAACTTGTCAAGAGAATATGCCTTGTGCAGAAGATAAATAATTGATGGATCAATTCAGAGAGAGGCCATGTGGAGGTTAGAGCATCAGAGGTGATCAAAGTCAATGTGTCTCAGGGAATCTTTACAAGAAGGGTTACACCACAGGACTGTCATGAGATAATCAGCCAGACCAACATCAAAATTGGGATCATTGTGTGCTGGGAAATGCTGCTCAGGGCAGGAAGAAGGCTCTGTGCTCTCTGGTCTGCTCTCTGCTCTGCATGTTCTGCCTGTTGATAAGATTCAGCAACTTTCTCTTTTTAGGCAGTGTTTCAGAGTCATATGCTTTTGCATGCTGCTGCACACAAAACAGTCACTGAGGTCTTCCTAACTGATCAAGTGATGCAGTCACACTTGTACTTAACTGCCGTTTTAGAGTCAGACTTGGCTCCTCACAGCAGGTTATCTGTTTGGTAACACTATCCCATTGACTGTGGCATTATTCCCTGTAGCCAGAACTACCCATACTGCCCGTGTTTTTCTGCAGATTCAAGCAAAGCCTGTGGAAAGGTGTAATTCTGCAACATCACTCTGTATTTCACAAGTGAGTGTGCATGTTACTTATGATCATATGGTGACACCTCTTAGTCATACATCCCCATCTGATGGTAGTAACTGGAAGAGACTAGAGACAGGAAAGTCAAAAAACCATAGATAACAAATGCTTATGTATTATATACTGTGTGATATTAAGAACTAGGAGTGGGAAGACACAGTGACACAACAGTTAAAAGGGACCTAAAGCATTACTCTTTTATTTGCTGATAGAGATGACTTGTTTCTGACCTACACAAAGGAAAATTATTGATGAATCTGTCACAGGTAGAACTCTTACCATTTTTAAAATGCAGGTCAGAGCAGTTACACCTGTCGACACAGAGTTCTGTGGTATCAATAGTCTCAGTGTGCAGTGTGGTCCTTGTTTTGTCATACGTCTGTGGGCGAGACTGTTACAGCTACCCAGAACACTGTGAGAAGTACAGAAGTTCAGCAGCTGAGGTCAGGGCCTCTGAAAGGTGGTGTGGAGATCACTGCAGAGAATTTAAAAGGTGAGCTTCCAAATGAAAAGTACAGAAACTCACTGTGCACCAAGCTACTCTGTGCACAAACAGAAGTGTATGTGGTATGTGTTGTGCAGAGTAAAGGCAGAAAATGTTGAGTTCTTCTTCCAACCAACACTTGCTATGTTATCATGGTGCATAAAATAATGGGGGAGAAGCATACATACAGCAGTGAGGCAAAAATAATAAAATTCATGTCTAAGAGCCAAACCAATGTAAAATTCATAAATGGAACAATGGGATCTAGTGATAAATTTTAAAGGCTATCTTATGGGAAAGAACAAGGCAGTTCATCCTTTTCCCTCTGTTAACAAGAATGAGAGAATGGGACCTGCTTGTATGGCAGGCCACTGCTTGACCTGTAGGGTCTGACGGCACATTCACCACAGGTAAAATACCATTCCAATACTCCATTTGTGCAGCTGGTACTGGATGCCAGTGCAATGCTGGCCACAGAGAGGGACAAAGTCTTACCTCACATCTCTAGTCTGCTACTATCCTTTCTTCTGATCTCATTCCAAACCAGTGCCAGGGTGTGCTGGCAGTGCTCCTGAGGGTTCGGCTACAGAAAACAGAGATCACACCCTTGTCATGAGTATTACTGTGCCCCTCTGACAGCACTTTAGCATCAGCCCAGATGTGTAAGGATCAAAAGGAGTAGTAAATTATTAAATTTTAAAAACACAGGGTTTGGAAAAGTGCTTCTAGTATTCTAACAACATCTTTAAAGCTGAGATCTAATATTTGACTTCATAGAAGACTAAGGACAAATTTTGTGTCCTACTAGCAAAGGAATTTCGCCACATTTGTCACAGACATGTTATATTTTACTGACTTAAAATGATTTATGCCCAAGTAAATCTTGTTACAAGTAGAAACTATGCAGGAGGAAGTGGAGAAGTACAGATTATTAAAAAATAATCCAGAGGAAGGTGTATTAGCAGGTTCAGATGGGGTCAGATGTGCATTGTCACTGTTCTTAACGGCTTTCATTACAGAATTTTTACCTTTACAAACTTAGGAGAATGACATTCTTTAGTAACAATGGGAAATTGAAACTCACTTCTACTCTTCAGAGCTGTAAGAGGATTGTTTTGAGCAGTATAATTTTGGGAGAAATTTTCACATTTGAAGAAAAAGGAAGGGATATGGACAGGTCTCATTTTCAAATAAATCTGAAGGTTTAAATTTTACTAAAATAACAATTTTACTAAACATGCATAGTCCAAGTCTTACTCTGTTCCACACAAACCCTCTAGAAAGTCCCTTGATGAGATTTTGTTTGAGATTAGGAATTATCCTCCCTTGGAGCAGGAGAATGCTGTAAATCTTCCACAGCATTCCTGTATGATTCTGTGCTGGAAAATGCTTTGATACTTTTTCAAATGAAATGGCATCTACAGAGAGTTTTCACATGCACTCAAACTCCAAAGTTGATACGAATTACCTGACAATTGTCTAAAGTGGATGCAGCTATAAATAAAACTGCAGTCTTGCATACTTGCATGATCAGATCTTGGAATTCTGAGTTTTTGAGTGAGAAGCACCATTTTCTTTATGTAATTAAACAGTGCTGCTACAATGAAACTTAGACACATGTTCATGTTGCACTAAGTATAATATTTCAACAGTATAATATTGCAGACCCTAATGTGTCAAAAACAATCTTAGGCTCAGGAACACCATTGTGCTGGGGATGTGATACACAATCTGAATCTATTTTTGGTAATAAATAGTTGACATGAAGTGTTAGTGTAATAAGTGAACAGTGGTTTGAGGCACCTTAAAAAGGAAATATATTTTGAAGTGAAAACTGTTGGCTAACTTGCATTTTCCAAGGCTGATATATTTAAAGAGCTATTTCATTGTAATACAATATTTCAAATTCTGAGTAGTCTTTTTTAGAAGGGATGGGTAACAATGTTAAATGTTGCTGTTGAGAGCGCAGCCTTAGCCTGCACAACAGATAATAAGAGTGGAATTCTTTGTCCTTTTGCTCTTGCTGGAGAGTCAGTTTAAAGAGTAACACATCTGTAATAGAGTCAGGTTGCTTTTTTATCAGCAGCTGAGGGTGACACTCCTAAGAAAGGGCTGAATTCATACCTACAAATAAATTTGTCAACAAAATATGAGCATGTGAGACAACAGTTCAGTCACATTTCACTTTCATTTTTTCTCTTTTGTGCTAGGGAGTAACTTTCAAGTGTCAGCTCTTTCAGCTGAGTGTCAGCCTTTTAATAATTTGCTGCAGCATGTCAGCCCCCACAGAATTACCATATGTTAGCTGTTTACCATGCTGACTGAAAGCATGCGCATTGAACTGCTCCCCTTTGCCCTACCTGTGTTGCTCCTGGTGACAGCCAGGTGATTATTTTAGCTGACAATTCAGCCACCATCAGGAATGCCCCAGGTGTATTTGCCATGGCCGTGCAGAATCTGGGAAGGTCAGCCAGTCACAGAGCCAGGCAGAGGGAGGAATGAGGCTGGGTGGTGGATGTACTTGGCAGGGTGGCTAGTGAGCAGGAAGACTTACAGGCCTAATCCCTTCCTTCCTTGTCTGAATATTTAGGCAACCAGGAGACAATTACACTGTAGGCTGTGTGATCTTCGTGGGAATTTGCTTCTGAGAAGTCCTGGCTATGGAATCGGGAGAATCTGTTTATCCTAATGTCTGCTGGAATTTTTGACTAATGCTACTGCTATAGGATGTTATCACCCAGCAGATATTTGAAACGCTGTAATAACTCTAATTTTCCCTGTCCTCACTGTCAAAAAGAAGAATGACAAAGGGCTTTACTCATGGCAAACCTTGTGTTAATAATGGTAACGAGCCAATGTGTATCTAGTTTTGGACTGTATCCTGTGGCTGGTTCCTGACTGTGAACCGGAGCTTTTGCTGGCATTTTCCTGTGTCTGACATTCAATTTGGACCTGTACTGCAGAGGGAAACAGTAGTAAGCTAGTAACAGAGTGCCAGATAGTAAGAGGATGACAAGTCTTTTCCAGTCTTGTGTGAATGCTATTGAATGAGCAGTCAGTGTGCTAGGGGCCAGTGAGCCAACAAATATGTTCAGTGTTCCCAGAAAATAGTCTTCAGAATAGTAGGAGGTGTGATTATGAAGGGGAAGCATTTGAAAGCTATAGATAGTGGAGTTAGGCAGGAGAAGAGAGCTGGCAGGAAGGTGTTTTGAAGCAAAATGGGGCTCTGTGAAAGCCTTTCCCACAGCAGCTCTGCCCATCCAGCCTGCACATCCTGCTAGCGTGGAGCTGATGGGGGCAGGAGACTGCCAGCACATTTCCCTGTGGGTAAAGAGGAATGAAGGTTATAGGGAAGTGTCAAGGGGACACAGGCATGACATGGACACAAAGAATTCTGAGTAAGGGCCATCTCTGCCAGGACTGCAGCTGCAGCAGTGACCAAGGCTGCGTAATTCAGCTGCTTTCGCCAATTCTCTGCGTACGGTGAAAGTGAGTTCTCTAAAGCTGAATTGTCTGCTGATCTCTCCTTTTATATTTAGCTGTATTATTTACCAATTTTGAAAATGGTTCAGTAGGGGATAACTAGTGTTCTGAGATCATGATGGGTCTAGTCAGCTTTCCAGGGTACAGCAATTACTGTGCGAATAGAGGTGAACGTGATGGACAAGCCAGGTGGCTGCTCTCTCTAACCTGTGCATGAGTTTTCTCGTGTTTATGTACACACTTCTTCTCTGTGATTAGCCTCAATGGAAATGCCATCACCAGGGTCCTGCTGGAAGCAGCAACTTAATAGGCAAAATGGAGGGGGTTAGGTGTTCTTCTGTCTTTTCCATTTTTCATTAAATAAGACAAAATATACAATAAATGAAGTCTGATTTGCATGGAAATTTGTATGCATGTATAATAGATCTAAATGTTAATGTGGGAAATTACTTTCTTTCAACTCAGTGGCCTGTATGTTTGATTTTTAGAATTATTTGCTTCTTTGTAACTTTCTGTAAGTTTCTATTGCAAAATAATGTATCTAAATTCCTTGAGAAATACTCAAGCACTTGTGGCCTAGTAGATAAGGATGTTGTTGCCTACTGTTGGGAAGCATTTTTTATTAAAATCCATTGGCAGCTTTTCGATAAATTCCTCTTTTCTTCCTCTGTCAAATATATTATTACAAGGATAACAATGAATCCTATCATTAAGAAATACCATGCATTTAATAGCCATAATTTAAAACTTTTATTCCATAGGCAAATGCCTCTGTGTGTCTGTATGTGTAAAAGCCAGTTTTCATTGGATTTTGAATGCAGCTAAGTCTTGGAATGAACTAGCAAATATCCTTTGTTTAGACTTAACAATAATTGTATTTGATATTTTCAGAATTAATTTTTATAGCAGTTTTCATTATATGACCGTTGTGTTCTGGGTACAGTAGGGCAGCTTACTTGCAGCTAATTTAAAATCTGTTTTAATAGCACTTTGTCTTGCCTAGACAATAAACTATCTCCCACAAATGGAGGCGCTATCAAGGTAAAACATGTTAATTCTGTAACAAATCCCTGTGTTGCTGATGGAAAATATTTCAGAAGAATAACTCCCTGCTGTGCGTGGAGGCTTCATGAATTTGAGGATAATGGAGATAACACTCTCTAAGGGGTCTGCTGAAATATACCCTTTCCTGAAACACTGTCTGAATTCCTGGAAGTATTGGTAGATCCGAAATGGGCTGTGGCCTAACTACACTTTCATTTGCTCTGCTTTAACAAAAGGTGTAATTTTAAACTGTCTTTAGGAATTTGGTGAAAAATCCTGTGTGGATACACTTAATTCAGTTAGACCCAGCTAATACAAATTTAATATGCATGGCTAATTTATAGATACAAGCTAAGTTAACAGAGCAAGTTTTTAACTGTTTACATAATTCAGTTTTCAAACAGACAAGGAAAAACTTTCATATAGTACAAGATTGAGAAGATTGGGACTGTTTACCTTGGAGAAGAAATTAATCAGAAGTGAGATGATAAAAGGTTACAGACAATGAAGGTGTTGGCTTTGCAGAGCAAGAAACGCTATTTCTACCATCAGGGAAGAACAATGAACATTCACTGAAGGTTAAAAGTGACAAAGTCAAAATAAGTCAGAAGAAATGCTGTGCCCTACTGGGAACTCTTTGCTGATGACAGTTGAAGTTGCTGGATAACTGAGGGCATGAGTTTAACAGGGTAGGCTTAGGGACATGATTTAAGGGTCAATTTGGCAGTGTTAGCTGTTGGATTTCATGATCTTAGATGCCTTTTCCAACCTAAATGATTCTCTGATTTTATCCAATTGCAATGGTAGGGATTAAAAAAATAAAAAGAGTGGTGGAAAAGGTAAATGCCTGTTTGTTTGACGCAGCTCTGTTACTAGTAAGGTCAATTTTCCCCAATATTTAGCTGCTTGTGCAATCTCTTGGTTGCAGTATTGTGTCTGGGTAGATCTCCAGTAGCAATTTCTTGTTACTGTATAGATTTCCACAATTGTGCTAATTTTCTTCTAAAATCTCATCATGTATGCTTATTCCCTGAAAGCCACAACAGACTCTTTCGTGGTCTCATTAGGAATCTGAATCACTGCATTTCAGTGTTTCTAAAGAGCAAATGCCACAAATTTGTCTCTAAAGGTGACTGTCTCTCTCACACATGGATAATAGCAAGTACCTTGGTCTGGTTACCAGAGTATGACATAGGACAGGTTTGGAAAACTTTCAGTGTTGCATAATGCTTGGTTCTTGGGAATGGGAGTGCATCATAGGACAAGGTGGTTTGTTCATGGTTGTAACTGCTAATCAAATGAACTGGGATGACAGAACTCTCCAGAGGACTCCTGGCTATTATTACAGTCTAATGGAAAGGGCCCTGTAAATTGCCATGGAGAAGCAATGCAGACAGAGCAGGAAAACTAAGATGATGTGTTCTCATCCACTGCCTCACTCTGGTGACTCTAGTCCCTTAGACATATCCTGGCACTTCTTGAACACACTTCCTAGAGCCTAATGAGGACTGTATTTTGCAGTGCAAACAGAAGAGCCTAGAACCAGGCTTTTGAGTTGGATTTGTGGAGACCGTGGGAAAGACTGCAGTGCAGAGTTAACCAGCATTTTTGGATTGGTCCCTGTTCAGCCTGGTGAGCTGTTTGCTATATGGACAAGAGATCTGGAGAGTGACATCTTTTTCACTTGGTTTCCTGTCGTTTTGTTGCTTACTGATCTGCAGCAGACGCTGAGAGTGTTTCTGCTACCTCTTGGCTCTCCTTAATCAGCAGCTGCTTTTTATCTTTGGAAGCAGCCTAGTCATCTCCCCTGGTAGTTAGGGAGGTTGTTCTGGGACCCAGATGCTACCTGAGTCTTTGGTGTCTCTGGTGCAGACTGAACATTGTGGCAGCCCAAGAATGAGTGTGCTGTGCTATTTCTTTTGTCTCTTGTACTCAGCTAACCCTGCCAGGTTTTTGATCCACACACGAGTTCTCTCACTTTTTGCTGTTTATGATAGAATGAGGTCACAAGTTAGGTCTGAGGCCATTTAATCATTCATTTTGTCTCCATCACTTACTCTCATATCCTTCCATCCTTAGTCATGCCTATAGTATCAGTAGACTAATTGTACTATGGTGGAAAGACCTGATGTGCAAATCTGCCATTGCTCATTATTGTGGCCTGCTTTTTGTGCCAAATCTTCTGTCTCTCAAACTATGGACTCCACAGAGTCACAGCTTGGTGACAATGACCCAGTTAAAAGTCTGAGAAGTTCCCTCTATTTTTCTCCCCTCCCCTTTTCTTTTTGCTTGGTTTCATTTGGGTGGGGGTTTTTTTTTGTTTTTGTTTTTGTTTTGTTTTGTTTTGTTTTGTTTTTTTGTTGTTTGTTTTGGTGGTGTTTTTTTTTTTTTGTTTGTTTGTTTGGGTTTTTTGTTATTTTTCTATTTTTCTTCATTAGTGTAAGTGAGGGCTAGGCACTGGACAAGAGAGATTCTAGACTAACTTTTTGCCTATTACTTTATTCTCCTTTCAGTTTCTTTTAGTCCCTTTTTGTGGATCTCTGAGGATGCAGCTTCAACAGGTCCAGCAGACTGAAGGGAGAGTTAAGTCAATGGGGGAAGTGAGCTGGTTAAAGAAATTTTTCAAAAGTATTTTTTTAGAAGAATTTCAGATTTGATCTTATTTCAGTGGCTCTGAGACAGGTTCTCACAGCCAGATGTATGATTCATGGCAAGTGAACAGGAGCCTGTTAGGTGAAGATATTCCTTGCAGGAAAGTCTGATACCCTTGCTCTTTGGCACTTGGTAGACTTTCAGAACTGTGTAAGTCCCAGCAGTAAATGGTGCTTACCTCTTAGGTCCTCAGGAAAAAGCCTAGAGATTTCAAAAGGTGTGAAAGCTCTGGTTTCACAGTCCATGGCAGTGTGGCTGCCAGGAGGGTTCTCAGCCCTCCTGGAGCCCTGGCCCTGGGAGGTGTGACAGCTGTTTGCCGTAAATGACATGTTCCTCAAGCTTATGCTACTGCTGACATCAATACCAGTTCCCCTCAGGCTCAGAGAAGTGGTGGGGATCACCTCCCTCCCAAAGCAGAAGCCTGCAGACTGTCCCAGCCATATGGTAGTGGCAGCTTTAAAAATTTTACTCCATTTGCTAAAATACTGCTTCAATCTAAAGGAAGGTGAAAGCAAATAGAAAGTAATTCCTGGTGAACATGACCTGCTGTCTTCTGGCTGGCTCCAAAGGGCAGCCTGAGAACAGCTTGCCAGCTGCACTGGGGAGCAACTTCTTCCATTAAAGGGATACAGCAATGCATTTCTCTTCCCAGCTGACATTCACTGCGGCTTATGTTTATGGCACTTCCCAGTGGAAGCTGAGCTCTCCAGAGGACTCCTGGCTAATAACACGATCTAATGGAAGGGCCCCTGTGCTGAGTGATGCTGAGGATGGAGGCATGAGCCTTACAGCTTGCAATGAAAAGTCAGGCCCTGTAAGTAAAAGCTGTAATGATTCATTTCCTTCGTGGATGGACTGTAGAGAGGCATGTGTAACATACAGTTACAGCTAGGACGACAGTAAAACCAATATAAAACAAAACCATGCCAGTAAAAGGAACACTAAAAAAAATGTCAGTGAAGAGATAAAGCAAAGGTGATACATGGCTCTTTCTACAACCAGAAAGTGTTTGTCAGTCTTTCTCGTGGGAATATCAAGTTGTAATTCTGAGATAAGTAACATTAAAACTAAAATAGAGTTTTGTGCCTGTATACAAATACAGGGTTTAGGAGGGTGGTAGCTTTAGAGAAGCTCTTTTCTGATGCTTACCTATAGCTCTTTTTGAAATATTGTTTGCACACTAAAATATGCTGCAAGTATAAGTCTATGTCTTGTATTTGGATCTAATGTTACAATGACTGTAAAATAACCCATTTAGAATAATATGCAATCGAACTCCATTAATATTGTGTTGTAGCTTAAAACTTCTGCTGTACTGAAGTTATTTTTATGTAAATAGAGAAGTTGGGACTGTAAAGTAAACAATTTCCATTCTGTATTCAGCAAGTGAACTATATTTCTTTTTGACACTTTTGTAAAATGTGTTACACAGTATTAGTATAAAAATCACTCACTGCAGCTTTTAGATTTAATTTCACATGGCTGTGCTAACTGAAAGAGGCACTACTATGTTAGAAATACAATATTTTCTTTGTTTGGAGAGAGAGATGTTACCTATGATTTGCTTACTTGTGGTTATTGATTGTTACTGGAAATCCAAACATTTTGGAGCTGAAATTATTAAAGTTGAGATACATTAAGCAGAAAAAAGTATAAAAGAAAAAAATGTGTTTTCATTTGAAATTCTGTTGTAGGTCATAGTATAGCTATGCCTCATTCTTTTAGCTACTGAAATGTATGTATGTATGTATGTATGTATGTATGTATGTTATGTATTTGGAAAGTATGTAGTTGGAAAATGCCTAGGTTTTCTGACTCCCTAAGATACTAATAATCATACTTCTGGTACAAACTGCATGTCAGGGTCTTACCAACTCAGCCTGCTGCTGATGTGATACCAGTATGCCATCAAATTTTAAGCCATACCAAATGTGGTTAGGTACTGTCACAGTAAATTTAACCCTCATCCATTAGGGAAACAGTTCTAGGTGAAAGGTCACTTCCAACATCAAAGTGGCCATTTTAATAGTTTTATTTCCTCTAATTAGAAGTGATAATCAATGAGAATCATTTATAAAACTTGAACAGAATAGCGATTTTCTCCTTAAAATGGCATCTTCTGCCTAAGGCACTGTAATTGCAATCAGGTTGATGCCATATGATCATAATGGGATTCAGAACTTAATGATGTGTATGGTTAACCTGTTTGCAGTACTTGGCAAATAGACCTAAGCAGGTTTTTTCTCTGATAGGAACTTCATTGCTTTTGACCTTTTGTCATCCAAGGATTTGAATAAAGTATTCCCTTCTCTGGAATTAGGTGCTTGAGTGAAACATTTCATGGGCCTGTTTAACTATTCATTTGTGCCACGATAGCAATTTATGCCTGTGTAAGTAAACCTGCTATTTTAAAGGTCATTAATTTTCTATACATGATACAGCTCAGAGATCCTGTTACTAAAATAATTGGGTGCTAGAGGTACTGATTTAGGAGGGAGGATTAAAAATGCGAAAAATCTAAAGATTAGCTAAGTGATGACTAGGAAATGTTGTGATATAAGTCTTCCTCTTGGTGTTTTTGTTTGTATTGTATATTTGGCTGAAGGCTTTTGGCTTTTGTTTCAAAAAAGTCAAACTAGATGTTCTAGTCACCCTTTCTGGTCTCAAAGCCCATACATACTACTTGCATACTTCTTTAAAACCTGAGAAGAAATGCAGTTTTTCTTTTTGTGGAGAAGTGTTTTACCCTGCAGAGAAACCAACAATTGTGTGTGTGGGGCCAGTTATGCTGTAAGACTTGAGGATGTAAAGAACTTTTGGGTGGTGATGCAGCTCCAGTATGACAGCTCTGCCACTACATTGTTTTTCCGGGTCAGAGCGGAATCTGTGGCAGGCAGTGTTTGTTCTACACAGAGGATGCTTTGCAGTGGTGTCACATCACCATGTTAACAGATCACTCTTTGCTCTGATGGGAAATATCCTTAGTCCTGGCTCTCTTTTACATCAGTTCCAACTTACCTGCATGGGAGTTACTTTGGTTTTACAGCTGTAACATGGGTAGGTTGCATTTCATTAACTTTATGAAGACTATGCTAAGGTGAAAAAAGGTTTGCGTGGCAGAGGCTTTTCTCACTGATGAGGTTGATTCAACAGTAATTCCTCATATGGATCTGTTTTGGATTTGGCTGCTTCTGTTGGCAGCACAATTAGTTCTGTAGCATCTGGAAAATGGCCGTGCATCATACATTATCATTATAAGAATACTTATTGCAGTATATTATTTATCTGTAGCAGTGCCCACTCTTTACTGGGGCTTTCCAAAATGCAAGAATATATTTACTCTGAAGTAATCATAACCTAAATAATCACGAACTTACCAAAATTTAGAAATTAACCATTATTGCCAACTAGATCCATAGAGAATATTTGATGGCATGGCTCAGAGTACATCAATTAAGAATTGCTGATGAGAATCCAACACAGTAAGTAACAAATTAATGGTAGGGCAAGCAGTGGAGCTTCTTGCAATATTTCAATGTTATAAAGCTCCATTTCTAAATTAGGAGAGTACACATTACCAGACTTTCAACTTGTTACTGATCCAAAAATGAATGTTGTGCATGAAACACTATGGGACAGTGTCATCTTTGTGAGGAAACCACGTGAAGAACTGTGCAGGAGAAAGCAATGTTTTCTTTGGCAATTAAAAAATTAGTATCTGTTTGAACCTTTGCAGAAGCTGAAGTGTGAGGAAAGCATAGAGAAACTGGTCAAAAGCAAAGGAGAATTGATGGAGCTGGGTTTCAATGCAAATAGGGTGAGGACTTCAATCCATGGCTTCTATGCCACAGTAGTTAAGAATTTTACATCACATTTTCCTAAAAACTGATTAGCACTCTGAAGCATGATAAACACATTCAGATAGAAAAAGGATCCGAAGAATTCTGTTTAACAATATTCTGCAGTACACAGATTCACTCTTGGTTTTTTAGCAAAGAAGAGTTTAAAGCATCACATGAAGTGCATCTCCTCTTGGATTTGTTTTAGTTTTCTGTTAGATATTTCTGTCAATGAGTGTAAGTTCTCTTCCCCTTAAGACTTCTGTTGACTGGCAGAAACCATCTGGTTAGATACTTTTATGCTTGTTTAATTGATAATCAAGATTGAATCCTGTTGAGAAAATCTGACTTTCCTGTTAGTAAACTCTATTTCCCCATTAAACTCTGAAGTCTAGAGTACAGAGAGAAACACATTTCTGACCTGTAATAAAACTGACAACCTTTACCTTCTGCTGGTACCTGTAAGTACATCCTCTTTAATCATGGTCTAATTGAGGCTTTGGTATTAGAAGGGAAGAAGAGACGGTAAGAGCCTGAAGAGACAGATTATCTTAAAATGCCAAGAAAAATTCCAGGGCTTCCTAGCACACAGAGCAAAATGAGTTATGTCCACCTGTTGGGAAGGGAAATTCAGTGGTTATGGTAGACTTTGCAGTTCAAGTAATGAAACAGGATCCCAGTGATGAGTATGATGAGTATGGCTTAGGATTGATGAATGATTTATGAATGACTTTTGCTTTTTAGATTCTGGAGGAATCTTCTTTTCAAGAGTTTTCTTATGCTCTCTGCCCACCACCTTTCTGTAAAGGGAAATTTGCAAGTGTGACAAAATACCTTGATTATTAGAACTGAAGGCTTAGGGGGGAAAATCCTGTAAATACTGTAAAAGTAGGAATTTAATCATGAGAGTTAGGAGGAATGTGCCTAAGGCTTTTCTTCTCTCCCCACCCCACCTCCATCCGCATATCTCTAAAGGGTGTGTGCAATGAAAAACTTACTGCTCTCTCCTATATGCCTTGTGTTCTTGTTGTCTTCCCACCCTGCTCCAGTTCTAACTGATGATAGCAGTAGTTCTTTCTACTGGATAAATACCATTGTCCAAATCTTACTCATAGTATGTTGGGCAGTAATTAAGTTCAGAATGAAAAGTAGGGGAAGGACAAGTTGTGGATTGGGAGGTATCAGGGATCTGAACACAGCAGTGGCTGGTCACAGCTGTCTATTGCTGTCATGCTAGTAAAGCAATAACTTTTAGTTTGCAGATTCCCAGGTTCTTGTTGATAGCTTTTGCAGGTGGCCATTGCCTTCTCTCTATTACAGAAGGTAACTAAACCACCTAAAGGTCATAAAGTTATCAGAGAGCCTGCATCTAACCTGGAAAAGTTGTAGGAATCTGAGAGGGGGAGGGATAGATGGTGCATGGCTGGGTGGTTGAATAGACTTGGCTGAGGAAATTGCCAAGTAATTAAAAGAAGGATCTAGTGTGATCACGTCCATGGTCAGTGCAATTAGCCTGGAGATGCATCTGTACACAGAAATGTGAATTAGGAAATCCTTGAAACTGTAAGCAAAATCCAAATAATTCCCTGTGTTATTTTGTTTGAGACAAGGGGTTCCTTGGATCTGCATGTGAGCTATGTGGCAGATTTCTCTCTCCCTGACTGGGAACTGCAATAAGTAATCACACAGCTTCTGGTTGTTCTGCTGCAATCACCAAGGTTTAGATTGCAGCTAAGCATTATCCTTGCAAGGCTTAATGTTGAAAGACAGGTATTTCCAACTGCTGCAGCACAAGCACCAACATTCCTGTTTGAAATGGATTATGTTTGTGTGTGTAAGAATTTTATTTATGGCTGTTGTCTGAAGTGTTGCATCTTCTGCTCTGTCTTCACAAACGTGGCATTTGTGTTTGTTTCAGGGCTGAGGGATATATTTGTAAGGATGAGAATGGCTTCAGTTGGCTTCGATGTTATGGACGTTTTTGTAAAGCACAGCTAAAATTTGAGTTTCCAGTGTAGTAGCCTTGTGCCAATTGAGTGAATCTGAGCCCCCTGAATGACTCTGTAGTTCAGATTGTGTGGAAAGCAGGGTCCTAGCACAGAGTAAAAAAGCCCAGGTGAGAATTAAGGAAGAATATCTATAACTTGCTCCTTTCCCAACTAGAAAAATCGTAGACAAATTTACTCTTTAGCCATCAGGCAAACAGAGACTCTCTTTCCTCGGACTCCATCTTATATTACAAACTCTTCGTAAATATTTCCTTTGGCTTTAAATGAAACATTTAATAGTCTTAGTATTTTTTTTTAATGTAAATGGACACTTTCCTGTAGCTTAAATGGAACCAGTCATGATGCAGACTTGTTGCTTGCTTTGTATAGGGAATTTGGTATGAGACATTTTCCTCGTTGTGGTTTCTTTCTTTCTTTAGTATTGGAATTTATTTTATTTTGAAGCCAGTAAGCATGGAGCAGAATATGTTCTCTTGAAACCCTGCTGGACTTGATGAGCAGTTTTTTTATTTAATCCTCAAAGCTTTAGTGCCACTTTTCCCCACGCCTTCATGATTTTGGTCCCAGTTTGGCCCACTTCATAACAAAAACAAGCTCAAAGGATGTTGTAAATTATATTGGCATGTGTGCTCCCTTGAGAGATAATGTGCTGCTTCATCCGAGTCCCAGGGTACCCTGACACCCATCTGCCAGGGAACTCCTCATCTGCCTAATATGGGATTAGATGCTGTGTGAAGCACTTGCTTTTTTTTTCCCTTTTAAATACATTTTCTGAATACTAAATATCCCTTTCTACACCCACATAGCTTACCTCTTTCATGTTGTTTTATAATAAGTATCCATTATTAGCATAATAAATGCTCAAAGTGACATCTTACATTGTATTGTCAAAGATCCATGTATTAATATTTCCATAGTTCTGATGCTGTGATACACTCTAGTACTGTAATTTTACCAGAGATTATTATTTTTATGTCAAAGATCTGCCTATTCCATTTACATACCATACAGTGACACCAAAGCTCCTGATAGTGGGCTGTTGTGAAGGTTCTGTAAAGCAATGTGTCAAAAAAGTATGTAAAAGCATAGCAAACCTCAGAGTGCTTTGATTGCTTCTTGAATTGCTTGAAAAATGAGAATGAGGAAATTCATTCATGCAACATTCCCCTGTTGTGTATGGATTTGTTTATTTTAAAATTGTTTAGGCCTGTCTTACATCCTTTCTTCTAAGCAATGTGAGTTGGCAAAGGCCAGCATGCCACTCTTAACTCTATTTTATTACTTATCAAAAAGCCTTTGTGCAAAGATTAACCGTGTTTGCTCTCTATTTGCTATTATTGCCCCCCCACTGTTCAGTAAGTACCCCAAGCAGTTTTTGATAAGATGACAGAAAGGTTGTCTGGTTTCATTGTTACTCCTCTCCGAATCTCTTGTATCCCCTGGCGAAATGTTATCTTGTACTTTGTTACAGTAATAGTCCTCAGTGATTCAAAACAGGTATTCTTTTGTCTTCTGCCCTAACAATGCACGTATGAGAGAGCGTTTGTTCTCTTTCACCAGCTCGCTGCTGCTAACAAAAGCCACGCTGGATCACAAGAGCAGCTGTCTTTACACCAGTATCAATAGATCGCCCTCCTCCTCCTGCATGATGATAAGCGGAGGGGGAGCGGCGAATGAGCAAAATCATTTTGACTCTTTCCTTGCTCTGTAGGCTACAAACTTCCTTTTCTCTTTCTGCTGCAAGGCATGTTTCAGTGAGTGGTGAGAGACGATAAGAGAGTGGTACTCAAGCATCTGTGTGCTGTTGTGAGGTGTCCTTCTTAAGCTGCCCCTGTTCTCAGGCAGGGTCCATAAAATAATGTAAAAAATACTCACTGGAGGTGAGGATTTCCTTTGATAATAGTGTGTTTATAAGGTGGATAGAACTGCTAAATTCATACTCCCTGTTTACACATAAAATTTTGAATCTAAGTGAAGTTTCTTCATTAAGCTACTCCTTTTTTTTTACCATTGATAGCATCTTGAAAATGATCTGAATTTGTTTCAATGTATAATGAAAGCTGTATCAGTGGACAACGATGTTTTAACACTCTGCCTCTTTTGGGGTGGCAGGAAAGGGGGTTTGAGAGAGAAGTTGCTTCTGTGTTTTTTTTTTTTTCTTTTTCCTTTTGTTGTTCGTTTGTTTGTTTGTTTGTTTGTTTTCTGGGAAGCTTGGAAGAAAGCATTTTACAGATATCATTTGTGGCTAACGAATGATCTCATCCCAAAGTAACTCCACTTCATCTTGAGGTTTTCAAAAAAAAAACCCAGAAGATGGGAAGGGAAGAGAAGAAAGAAGGAAACAGTGCTTGTTGAAACCCCACCACTAGATATCCCAGTCTTGGTCTGGGTTGCATTTGGCATTGACCCAGACCTTGACATCGTGCAAAAACATCTCTCACCCTACTTTGGGAATGCTCATGAAAAAACTATAGGCTCTCCTGGAATGCTCTGTTATCCAGAAGCTCTTCTGTCATAAAAGCAATAATGCTAATAGCCATAAATCCAGAAAGACAGTGAGAGTGACTTGGAAGGTTTCTCATTTTGGCTCCCATGGTTGTTCTGTATAAAGTGATGCAAGCCCAGTTAGAAATGCTGAAGAAAAATCTGCCTCAGGATAGCTTTCAACTTAATGATTGCGTCTGTCTCCTCAGAAGTGAGAGCGCTGGGTTAATGTTGCTTCCCTACCTAAGAGCTTAAAATAAGGACTCTGTCTCTGTTTGTTGTATGTACTAACACCCCATAAATGCGATTGCCATTGTAGAAATCACTTGTGAAGAGTGTATTTCAAGGTCTTTTAATATTTGAGTGGGTGTTGGTTGTTTAACTGAGCCATAGTTATTTGCCAAATACTACTTGAATTTCTCACGAGCAATATTAAGATCACAGTAAGTACAAAAGGCATGCAGTAAAACCAGTGTCCCCATTCTCTAAGCAGACTTTGACCCAGTCCTGATTGCAGCCTTTGCTAGAAGAGAAAAAATTAGAAATGGTATTTTGGTGCATTGCAGCACCTACACAAGAGTTTGTCTTTCCATCCTCTGATCCACCAGGGATGGCAGGCTCTTATTTTAAGGAGTACACAATTCGAAGAAATGAAACTCTAAATAAAAGAGAAGAACCAGTACATTCTGTAGTTATTGGAATGTATTTAGAGCTTGTTCAGTTAAATTATTTACAGCTTGAGATATTTGGGTGTGATTTCCATCTGTATGGCGTTATTCATTTTAAAGGGTCAAGGAAAAGTACAATATTTTCTGTACTTATTTCCATTTGACTAATGAGACTTCCTGTGATATTTAGCTGTGCAACAATACACTGCAAGATAGGAAGAGACTGTGTTTGTGAAGATCTGGAGGGACCTCCCAGACAGGCAGTTTCTCTAATATGCCTGTTGGTCCTTTCATTTCTCTGATGAGAACATAATGTGCATTTATGATTAAAATTACAACTTCTGTACATCTTCAGCAATTCTAGCAAACTGCCCTGTTGAGAGTGGCTTGTTCCACAGAATTAAAATGTAAATGAGATCATTTATTTCTAATAGAATAGGTGTTGTGCACCATAATTCTCACAGTACCTGGCTGAACTCTTTCTTATAGAGATACAAGTCTTAAAGGATTTCTGCAGAAAGTTTGCTGGAACCTCACGGAGGGGGACCAAGCATGGAAGTGTTCTTGTCATGACTTACTTGGTGGTGAATACTGACTCACCAATTAATTTCAAAGACAAACAAACAAACACCTTCATATTTTTTTCCCTGTTCAATAATAAATCAAAGAGGTAGGCTGGACCAGTAGTAGGTAGGCTTGGACTGTGATATTGGTGCTGGGTGTGTTTATTAAGATGACATTATGATGTCAATTTATGTTTTGCCTTTAACATTCTGAAGTGGTTGGAAACAGTGGGTTACTCTGTCCTGTTGATCTAAATCTGAGTGGCTTCGGGGAAAAATGCTTCCCTCTTTCTCATCTGTTTGGGTAACCGATTTATTTGTTTGGGATTCTGGACTTGGAATTGATTTTGTTTATGTGCTTTAAGCTCCTGTGAGGCAGTGACAAACATTGCTGATGTCTCAGTAACTCTGCAGATCTGATTATCTGAAGTAATTGCATTATGTGACCTCTCTCTTTCCAAATCTTGAAAGTTGTGTTAAGACAATCTCTAAGAGCAGCTCTGAAAGGAGGTTGAATTACCCCCAAAATGAAGCTCTGTAAGAATTTGAGGAAGGGGAAAAGTCCTAGTTTTCTTTTCTGCTAAATGTTTCTACGTCCATCTTCATTATACTAGCAAAAATGTGAATGAGATAAAAAAGTTCTGCAAACTCTGTCCAGCTAGCTTTGTGAAACATTGTATTTGGTGTGCTGCTTAAGACTGTACCAGAACAAGCTAAAAAGTTGTGGTGATCAGCTAGGCCCTGGTTTGGCGAAAAATACAGTTTAATGAAAATGTTTGCTTTAATAATAAATAAGGCTCTTCTTGAGTCACAGACTAATCAAGTGGCATTTCCAAGAGTACTTCTCCTTCGGGCTTCTGATGAGTAGGAGCTTCACTTAATGTGAAAGGGTGTGCTGAACCTCAGATACTCGACTGCTGTGAAGTACAGAAGTGGGATGTCTGGCTTTTGGAAGTGTTAATCACCTGTGCTTGAAGGCCATTTGTGCATGGATTAATGAAGCAAGAGCCAGGGCAGATTGGATCATGAAAATATTTAGATCTAATTATCTATTTATTAATTCATGCTTGTATAGACTATTACAAGACTCGATTACACTTATGGATAGCTAGGATCAGAACCTAAACTTGATGAGGCACTGCATTTGGGGGTGTGGGGGTGAGGAACAGTATGGAGGAATGGAGATAAGTTTTCTTCATGAGATTGTTGCTTAGAAAAAATGAGTAGTGTTGAAAGCTACCTCTGGTGAGTTATGACTGCCTTCCCTGCTCCTGCCCTGTTGGAAGTAACAGAGTTGTCAGAACCAGTTCCCAGCTTGGGTATGACTCTGGAACAACACTGTTAGAGAGCTTTTTGCTAATATTTAACATCCTGTTTTTTCAATAGCTTATTATAGCTAATATTTAATATTTTAATAAAATCCATTTTATTTTAGGAAAAAATTGCTATGACAGGCTGTAAAACCTTTTCAACTGTTCTTTCAGAATTTTTCCTATCTCTTTAGTTCCTTATGATTCTTATGCAAAACTTGAAGGGAAAATAACCCCAGCTAAGTTAATTTGTTGTCTTATCCCTTGTAGTTTAGGTATGGAGTGTGTGTGTGTGGGGGGGGGTTGCCTCCTTCCCTCCCCCTGTAATCCCCCCAGTATTTTACTCACAATCTGCCCAGAGTGTTTTATCTCTATTCTATTCTAAAATAGAATTTAGGCTGAAGGAATCCTGAGCAGGATGGCAGCAACACTTCTGCAAATGCTTGCTCACACCTGAATATGCTCTTTGCTCTTTGGGAAGGACTAAGATAAAATGGGAAAGCACTGGCCTCTGTCTAGTAAGTTCCCTGTGAAACTGAGAGGACTAAGCCCAACACAGTCTAATGCTGTTTGCTTGGGAGCATGGCTGTAATGGTTTTCAACAGTTTCAGCTGCTGGCTCATGGCAGCAGACAGCTCTTTTCCATCCACAATACAAACCCCTTTTTCTTCCTGTCTACTCCTATATAGTCAGCACATCTACCATATGTGCCCCACCTTGCAGATGTTTTCAATTTTACAGAATCCTTTTACTTGACCTGCTCTATATTCTGAACCCTTTTCCTCCTCTGGTAAATACTAGTTATATTGAATTTGGAGTAAACCCCTAGTCTCAACACTCTCTGTATCTCAGGCTGAAATCCTGAGCTTGCTGCTTTTAAAATAGAGCCTCTAACATGGCTTGCTGAAGTTGATTTTCTAGCTTGTTGTTTACGTTTTTCCCCTTTTTCTATTTTGGCTATTTTTTGTTTGTTTGTTTTCTCAGTTCCTCAAGGTGTTAGTGGTATTGAGTAACTTGTAGCTGTATAGAACATGCTGCATTACAATATGGATAATTTGTGGCACTGAACTTCAGCGGCTGGCTAATAGATATGAAAGGGGTGGAAATCTTTGGAGTGGTCTGTGTAATCTCAGCAGACAGCAGCACAGAATCACTTCCAGTAGTCCTTTGCCAGAGCAGTGCTGTGTGTTTTAGAGGCAGAGTATCTGCAGCCCTACAAACCCTCACAGCACCGGGCACTGTTGAGTAGCCTGGCCATTGTCATGTAAGCAATGTCTCCAGCCCCTCAGCCTTGAGCAAGCCTCAAGGTGGGGGTGAATCTTAGTGGTAGCTGCTCAGTCTGTCCTTAGCAGAAATGAAGAGGAAATGGAAAGGCCTGGGACTGGAAGAGGTAATCCCAGCATGATGGTCACAGTTGACAGTTATAGACAAGGAGCCTGATCTACATTGACCTGGAATTTTGTAATGATCTGTGAGAGTTGTGTGAGCCTGTTTTATGCCTATGCTGCTGTAAAATAGCAGGATAAAAGGTGCACAGCAGAAATTCTCTGTCTTTCCACTGGCAGCATTCTGTCTGTTTTATGGAGGTACATGACTGCAAAGCAGTGGAAAACTTGACTTTATTACACATCATTATAAATGTCTCCTGTCTCTTCCCAGGTCATAGAAGGGGGGAGAAGGAGAGGACTTTAAATTTGGACTTGTTTGTCCCTCAGAAAGCCTAAACGATCGATGTTTTTACTGTTTATATTTAGCCCAAGAACACTTCTCACACTCTTGCTGGTTATTTTAAAAAAACTTTCTGATTTTCAGTACCAATCAGTAGAGAACTTGCAGCTATTTTTAATAATTGTTTTATTGTAGTTTGTTCCTATGTGGGAACTGAAAGTTACTTTTCAAGATAATTTCTATCTGAACTTTTACCTAGCATAAACATGGGTTCATTTGTTAAAATAGTATTCACTATATTGAGGAATTCAATTTGTTCTCCTTTGCTTATCTCTTAATTAATATTTAGGGAAAATTTTCTTCTTTTGTTACTCGCTACTTGGAGATGTCAGGCAGTGAGTTTCATAAAGGCAATAATAACTGGATTTATGTGTTTAAGACATGATGTCTTGGTGCCTTCTGTGTAGTGATTTGGTAGTATTGAATTTAATACCAGAGACTTTTTTTTTGCTGGTTCTGAACTTCCATTCCAAAGGTGGGAATTAACAAGTAATATCTTCTACTCCTGTCTTCAGTGGAATTTTGCATGCTGAAGGCACTCCCTTATATATTGCTGGGGTTGAGCTAGGGTTGCTGGGCCCTCCTGAGAAGCAGGCTGCTTTTCCTTCCTTACTTAAAAAAAAAAAAAAAAAAAAAAAGACTTGGTAGAAGGAAAAATCTGTATTATGATGATTTCAGGAAAAAATATATAATATCTCAAATAACCTCCACTGCTGTTTATGTTCCACAAACCCTAGGCACCAGCTAGCAGTGAGATGCAGGCACTCCTTGGATCTCCTCCTGCAGAGGGTTAGGTGAACCCCTGGCTGAACCCCTCTGCCCTGGCTTTCCAGTAATGCTCCTGGACATCAGTTTCATACTCCATGTGCGTCAGAAACAATCCAAAGGAAATGGTTTGTCCTTGTGGCACAAAGAATCCTTGAGAGGCTCTTCACCGCATAGGCCCTCACACATGTTTTGACAGGATCTCTTCTCACACTGTCATGTTCTCAAAGCCTTTCTCGCTTGAAGACTCTTATGTAAGGAGCATGGAACTGAAATAAATGCTGAGGGCCAAACAGGTCCTGACTTGATCAGCACAGAAACACATTGTCTTGCTTGTCTGAGAATGGCCTTTTTTGCTTCCCTGGCTAAATAAATGATGTGTCTTCCTCCAACAGGGATACAAGGTTGAGTATGTCCACACCTTTTGTAAGCATACTGTCTGGCAGTGCTGGCTGCCAGCAAGAAAAAGCCCTTGGCATATCATCTTTGATGGTGAAGTGTCCTGGATACAGAGAAGCAGGAAGAGTGATTATTTTGCAAAGGTACAAGCTACTCTGATCCTCTTGGGCCTAGGTGGCTTCCCACCACACTTTCCTTGGGGATGTGGTGAAATGCCATGGTCTAGCCCACACGCTTCTTGCTTGGAAATCTGAACCTCCAGGCATGAATAACTTACTGGAATTAATCTTTAACTGATTTCATCCAGTATTCAAATATTAATGTGGCTGATCAGAGTGAGGCAGTGCAACCATGGTGGTCTTGCAAAATAGCGCATCGCACAAGTGACATTTCCTAACATGAGTCAATGTTTGTTCTTCTGTAAAAGGCATTCTAACATTTTTCTTCAAACTACCAGGCTAAATGGCTTGTGCTGGCCCAAGCTCTGCACAGAAAACAGTGCATCTGTGCTGAACAACAAATATCAAGAAGCAGCATTTGAAGGGAGAAGGAGTAGTAATGGAAATGCAAGAAGATCCCCTGGAGGTGATGAAACCTCTGAGATGCTGCAAGTTTAGCAAGAATTGTCTTTTCCTTTGCCAGCCATGCAAAGTACCAATGCCAATGCAGCACTGGGAAAGAAACAGCACTAGGATCTGAATGAAGTGATCCTTCCAGGGAACAAATGACCTGGTAATTCTCAGAGTGACAGGTGAGACAGGCCATATCCCAGATTTATTGTGTGCTTTGAACTGGAAAGTTTTGTGTAAGTTCATGAACTATGGCACTGATCAAGATTTTTTTCAGCCCTTTTACTGAAAGGCAAGTGTTACCATGAGTTTAATAATCTTGGCTTTGTTTTCTTTTTTGGGTTGCCATAGAGGAGGCTTGTGCTGTAGGAAGTTACATCTTCTCTTCCAAATCATCTCCTGGGTTGCGTAAGGAGTTGGGGCAAATACTCTTTTCTCAGGGGGCTCTGTTTTTCCCATCTGTGGTGATGCTTACAGTTTTTATTTAGCAAAGTTTCTCTGAGTAACTAACAGAAACTGGCATACAAAACTCAAAATTACCTTGTTTTAAATAAATTTATGAAAAAATTCCCAGAAAAATACTGTCTGTGCTTGTTCATGTGAAGGAATGCTGTCCTAAGTCAACGAGGCTGCTCAGATCAGATTTTACTGTAGTGCAAAAGTTATCCTCATGTATGATATTGAGATTAAAACACATTTTGAGGGAAAGGAGGCTGTACTCTTCAATATGGCCATAACTATTTCTCAAGCATAGAAAAATAACCCTTTTCTGATCTCCTCCACAGCATAAGGTCTTTATGCCACGATAAGGTGCACATTTCAAAACACAGTTTCCTAACTCTCATTGAGCTTCAAGAGATAGAGTTGTGTAGATAAGTTCAGGCTGAGGCACAGGGGAATGGATTCAGCTGTAGGTAACAGAATCAAGCATTTTAAAATTAAACTACATTAACAGACCAGGGAATATGAGAGGCACAGGGGAAGAAGTTGCTCCCTGCCAACTCACATTTTGCAAACCCCAAATTCATGTTTGGGTGTGAAATGTGCACCTCTGTGAGTCGCCCACAGAGATCTTCCTGTCCACCCATCAAGCAGGGCCACAAGTGGAATAACTGGTGGCCACCAAGCATCTTTCCCACAGGCTGGCAGAAAGCAGCACCAATCCCTTTTTTGATTCACTTCATAGATATTTGACAGAAATCTCAATTTTTGGCTCAACCACAAAAATTACCCTGATCAAGGATCTTCCTCTGGTCTGTCTTTGCTTGGATTTTGGTATTTTCTGCCATGTTGGTTTGTTATTTAAAATGAATCTCAGGCCTGGACTCCTTTCCAAATGTTCTTCAGCCAGTTGGTACCCCTTGGATACAGTCTCAGCATTTCTTCTGCATCCATCATCGGAGCTGAGACTCACACCCACATTGCCACACCTCTTTGTCGTGTTTTTTAGCCAGATTTCAGTGCCTGACTTGTGAATGATCTCAGTTTCCATGACTTTCAGATCCCAGTTCTCATCTGTTGCAATTTCAGCTTCTCCAGGCCAGTCATCAAGGGTTTAGGGAGAGAAATTTCTCTACCTACATACTTTTTTCCGTATTTCTCTCTACATGGTGCAAGCCTGACACTTTTTTTCCCCTACTATGTTTGGTTCTGGAAACTTTCTCTTTCACGTTTACTGGAGCAAACTTTGTCAGCTGGGGAGACACTGGTGGAGGAAGAGGATATACATGCTTTTATACAGAATGGCATTCAGCACACTGGAATTGCAGTTTCAGGGACAGTCCTGCTTAGCCCCAGCCTGGAGCAAACCTGCTGGCTTGGGAGCCTTGAGGGAATGGCTGAAATTGCCTAAGCAGCTTATCAGCTAAAGCAGCTAAAAATTGAATAAATCTTTATTGACTGTTTTTTAACTGGTGTTTTTCTTTTCCATTCTGTTTGAGGACTTACACCCTTTTCAAATTCAGGCAGGTTTTTGTTTAGACACATGCCTGACAAAAACAGTAAATTTTTGATGTGTCACACTTATTGTCAGACCCAAAGCAGGGCCATAGTGGTGAGTCTTTACTGGAAAAGAGCTTTCTTCATCCACACATTTCCCTGTAACTTCTTTTTCAAAACTGCCTACAATATTATGTAGGAAACCTTCTCCTCCCTCCCAAATCAAGCTGCAGCCCATGTTTAATGCATTTCAACCCCAGTTTACCACTCAAGGGAGTCAAACTTTTGTAGATTTTATTGGTGATTGAAAATGAAATCTTATGTGGGGAAGTACCAAGCAACCTTGGTAACAAGCAGAGCTGTGCCCCACAGCACTCTGAGCTGACACCCCCCTCCTCCCTCCTGTGCCTTTTCTTGCTGCTTTATTTAGCTCAAGGTTTCTTATGATTGAGCCAGTTCCTGTTCTCAGCTGAAGTCAGTGACAAACTTTTTGCTGGCTTTGGGGCTGGAGTGTTCATTGCTTGATAAAATGGGAACACACTCAAGGGATCAGTCTGAGGGTCACAGAGCCCAGCTGGCTGAGGCCACCGCAGGATATTGTGCTGCTGAAAAATACAGAGCAGAGTCGTGTGTGCTGTCCTGTTTTGTTTTAACTTCATAAGCATCAGTTCATTTTAAATAGTCTGCTTTTTTGCCTTTTTTTTCTTTTTTTTTTTAACTTTGAAAAGATTGCTATTGCTGGAGGTGGTGTAAGCAGGAAGAAGATAAGTTGTTTGATGCTGCACATGACACAAAGCTTGGGGTAATGAAGGAATGGGTATGTTTCAGGTCAGCACGAGTTCAGGCAGTGAGGTCTAAATAGCTGCTGGAATGGCACAATTTATCATTGTATGAGAGAGAAGATTTTGGTTGCTAGACCAGTTTATCTATGATCTATGTGCCTTCTGAAATCACAGGGCTTTATTTACCATAATAGAAGTTTAGATATAGACTTAAATATATTTTTTAACATAGTGAGAATTTGGTAGCATCCAGATACTATGATAACATTATCTTAAAGTGTGACGGTAGAAATTCAGTAAACCAAGGTAAAGTATCTGAGACTAAAGCGATGTTTTAATGTGTAAATCTTTTCTGTGGTAATTTCCTTGTGGTGTTGAAGCGAGATAGAACCATATGGCATTTTTTTCTATGAGGCAAGACTTTTTTGAAGCTAGTGTGAGTTATCCTGCACTTGCCATAAGCCAGAGAAAAACATACATGGAACTGGTTGATGTGAATCAACAGATGTGCAGAAACTATTTCTGAGTCTAAGCCCTTACAAAAGTCACATGCCACATCACCAGCTACTGGCCATGGGATGATACGGAGAGTTTTGATCAATACAGTCAAAGACTATAGTTCATTGAGTGTACAGAAATGTGGTGAGTTGGGGTTCTTCAAGATACAGACCAGGTGAGCCTTTCAGCATGTTTAATTATCGATGTAAGTCTACCTCTGCAAAGAAAAAGGAGGAAAGTATATTTCTAGAGCTAGAGTCACTTATTTTGTAATGATGGTTTTTGTCATGTGAAGTCATCATAAGGTAAAATTGAAGCACTTTCAATAACACATTGATTAGCAGAGAAATGAAGAGGTGTTGGGGGCTGTTATTGATTAACATAGCGGAGTAAAGGAGGATTGAAACATACAGAATAGTTAACAGAAGAAAATATACTTGTATAAAGAGTGATGAAAGAAGTGTGGTGCAGGGCAGAAGGTGGGAGTTAGAGTTGCATGGCTGCAGATACGGCTGCTGATGAGGAAAAGCTGGAGGAGAATGCCATTGACATTCCTGAATAGTTCTCAGGTTTGATCATGTTTTTAAAATGTGCTTTCAAAATAAGCTTTTAGCAATGCCACAGAATTATTTTATTGCTGTCATTTGTATGCACTATTCAGCTACAGCTTTCTATATGTGCTAGAACTGAACTGAGACCAGGGCTGGCACACTGAATGTTCCTGCAGCATTCAGAAGTAGAGGGGACTAGAGGAGTGAGTGACTACTACAGCTGAGAAAAGGGAAAATGTATCAGTACCTTTAGGAAGTGTTCCAGATGGGGGGAAAATTTTTCCCTATGTATCAGTATCTGCTCAGCTTGAGGCTGGAGGAGGGGACGGGATACACTGATATATAACTGCAGGTGTTTCTTTGAGAAATTTCTGGAAAGTTTAGGGATTATGCCAGGTTTATTTAGAAAAAAAAGACATGAGTAATGTGGGAGGAGCTCTGTAACACAAAAAAAATAAAATTTCAAAAGTCCATAATTTTGATTACTGAGCGCCTGTCCCAAAATCCCACTAGGTGCAATATTTTGCATTGGATAAGGAAGTGTGTCAAAGATTTTTTTGGGGAGAAAATATATTCTTGCACTACTGTAAAGGTAAATCAGTAAAAATACACGACATAGCAGAATTTCTAAGTTAAATCAATAGCTCTACACACTAAAGTAGTGCTTTGTAAGCTAAAACTGCTCCACACATCATACTAATCCATTGAGAGTGTTGAGAGTTGAGGAGATTGGTTATACCATCTGCAATATCAGTAAAATACCGTATTAGGTTACATATGCCTGCTAGGGCAGGCGTCAGTAAATAAGTACAAGATATTAAAAATTTGATACTTCTAAGTCATTCTTTGATAGCAAAATGTGTATATGGGCATGTAGCATTTAGCTTTCTGTGTGTGTGAGGCGAGTGGAAATCAGCCCTTTGGTAGAGTTAACAGGCTGCTTTAAGGATTTACCAGTGTGTGGATGAACCTGAAGATTAGTGCTGTAATAGGAACAGGAGGTGGAGGGCTGACATTAGTTTTCAGAGGTCTCTGGGGTGCCTTACCTGCAGCTAGAGAGGGTGCCTTTGCCATTAATTTTTAAATGGTGAATGAGCTGGGCTAAATCCAGTTCTTGCTCCCTGCTGCACTGGGTCTTGAGGAAGCATTGTGTGCTGCAGGAAGTGCATGCTGGCCAGAATGGCAGGGGCAGACTGCTCTGTTCCACAGTGTTTATGCCCTTGAAAAAGGTAGACTGGAGTTTCACTGGTTACCTTGGGGAAATCTAGAGGATCTGTGTAATGAATAAGTGCATCCTTTAATTGCAGGGTTGACCAGTCTCTGGAGTAGTCTCCTCTGAGGAGAAAGTTCCAGCTGCTTCTATGCTTTAAGGCTGCAATGAGCAGAACCCTGCTGGAGAAGGCAGAATCAGAATAATACCAGTATCTATTTCCTTCAAGCTTTATTATTTCTCAAGTCTTCATTGTTTAAGAGCAATTATGTACTGCTGGTGGTGCAGGAAAGGGCCATGCAGGGCCTGAGCAGACTCCTCTCCATCCACAGCACTGCTCTGTGAGGATCACCAGCCACTTCAGATCTGGTGTGTGCCAGGGGCCTGTACCTAAAGAAGCTACATGTTGCAGCACAGCATTCACTCTGTGTGCTGTCCTAGCAGTCCTAGAGTTGTGCTTAGCTGAGGTTGGATTGCTGTCTAAAAGTTACAGTTCTTTTGGTTTTGTACTTCACTCTACCCATTGTGCTTTGCTTGCTGATTCAGGGCAGCCAGCTTTATCCAAATCACTGGAATTAAAATTCTCACACTGTGTTTTTGTTCTTAAAGTGTCTGCATGCAGTAAGAATTGCCTCTTTTATTATTCTCAATGGTACTCACCCGCTCAAGTCCCTGAAGGGTTATTGGCATTATATTTGAGCCAATTATTTTTACTTAGAAAATTATACTTATTCATCTAGTGTAATATTAAGTTACCAGGCTTGATGTTTTTCTCTTCTTCTAGCCTATATTTGCTGAGCTAGAACAGGGAACATATGTATCACATTCCTTTTTATTTGGTGGGCCTCAGAGTCTAAATTGGGACTTCTGAACTGCTCTTGAACACTGGGAAACCATATGTGGCATTGTGTTGTTTGAACGACATTCAAAACCAGAGGGTTTGTGTAAGCATGGAACATGAGCATCATTGTTCAACCTATGCATGTGTACAAGAAGGCTGAGAATGGGAGAAAAGAGCTACAGATTTTCCAAAATACAAAAGAACAGGAAAAAAATGTCTTCCCAGATGGACTATACAGAAAAAAATCTCCAGAGCTGGCGTCTTCTACTACATACTTTGGCTTAATGGTCCTGGGAGCAACAGGACACTTGCAGCCCATAACTGGGTCTGGAACTGGCCCTCCTGTTAGCACTTCTCTGTCATTCAAGAAAGCACAGTGAGAAAAGCTCTCTTGGAGGCAATTGACACATTCCTCACAGATGGGGTAACTCCTGTGGCTGGGGAGGAATTATTCCAGGGTGTAGGTAATGTGTGCTATCATTTCAAGAGGAAGCTAAAAGCTCAGTGTGTGAAGGATAAGGGTTACTTCAAAGAAGGGTTGGACAGTAGATTTTGGACAGAAGATTTTTAAGCTTTGGGATATTTGTGCTTCTGTTATAATCACATAAACAAATTTTATATGTTTTGTTTGTTTTGTTATTTATACATCTTCAAAAACCTTCAACGAAGTCAAGCTGCTATGGGGTAAGGAGCAAGGTCCTTAATTATTATTAATTTCAGTTTAGGAAATAAAAATGAGGGGAAACTGGTCAACTTTTAGAGAAGGAATGGAAAGACCAGTGAAGTCATGCTACTGAGTCTGGTGCTGCTCAACACAGTCCTGAAAGAGGTGGAGAATGAGGAAAAAAAACCCTCCTGATGATACCAGATCAGACAGGATAGCTGAGGTGAGGATGCGCGATGGGATTGCAAAGGAACCTCACCATAGAGAGTGACTGAAGGGTGACCTGCCAGCTGAAATTCAATGTTGATGTACATAGAATAGTGCAGAGGAAGATAAACTATTCTAAATTGAAATACACAGTGTTGGAATCTGAATTATGGTTTGGAAAGAAACCTTGGTTTATAATAATTGTATAAAAATGTCTGCTAAAGGTCCAGTAGGAATGAGAAAAAGAAAAAATCCTGAATACTGGGATGGATTGGTAAAGAAATTGTCAACAAAAAGAAAAGTATATGCTACAGCATAAATGCACGGCACACTTCAATACTGCATCCTTGCTCCACCATTTTAGAAAGGATGCAGAAGGGGAGATAATACAGGAAATACTGATAAAAATGTGGAGTGACTCCCATATGGAAAACAACACTTGGGCATCTATGTGAGCAGGAAGAAACAAAGGTCTATGAACTCTCAAGTGGCATGGAGAAAGCAAAAAGAGATTGGACATTCACTCTCTCATGCCATGGGAGGTAAGCAGCCTCAAGAGAATGCTTAGGTGACAGTTTTAAAGCTAGCAAAAAAGACTTCCTGTAGCTGTGAAATTGCCCTGGGATATTATAGATGCCAAGAGTTCCCATGCTGACAGGGGAGTTTGGACATACCCCTTAAAGAAAACTCTCCCAAAGGCTATTGTACACAAAAATGCAGTTCTAGTTCAGGGAATCACCTCACCAGAGATTGCAGGGAGCTGGGGAGTTCAACACAGTCCTGAGTTCCAGAGGTTGGGGAGTGGGACTGGAGAAGGGGCTGAGGCTGTTTGCACTTGCCTGCAGAGGAAAAAGTGAGCGTGACAGGATGCTCGACTTCCTCAGTCTCTGAGCTTATCCCATCTGTCTCTTCCCATGTAATTACACCCACCCTGTGCCAGGGTATTGTTTAAATACATGACAAACAAGCTCCTGCCCTAAAAAAGCAATCTGAGCTTTTGTGGAACGATATCAGTGAGTGTTCTTGTAGAAGAGAAAGGTAGAAAGATTTTAAAAAAGAGAAGTATGAGATGGACAAAACCAGGTTCTGGGTGAAGTCCGAATTTGCAAAAAAAAGATACTTTAATAATTTTGAAGGATCTTTTTGTCTTAATAGCTGTACACATAGTACAGTAGTGTCCACATGTGAGTAACAGTGATGTTGATTTCTGGCAATAATCTCCAAATTGTGAACATCTTTCTATCCAGGCACTTGCTGTAGCTTTTCAGACTGACTGAAATGCAGCTGACCTGAATAAAACCTGTGTGCTGAAACACCTGATTTTCTTTTCTTTGAGGGTATTGTAATGTGTGCAGTGTCTGTGCTAAATACGTTGCTTTCTAGTTGGCTCTCCACGTAATGTTGGATTGCAACAGACTGCTCTCTGTCACACCTGATGACTAAACCTGTCTCACCCACGCCATGGGAAAGTACTGGTGCATTGAGCCTTCTTAGAATCAAGCTTTAGGTTGTCCTCAGATTTCAAATCTCCTGTGCAGTTTTTTTAATATGGCCTCTAACTCAAGAGATACAAGCACAAATGGATTCCAGGCAACAATTAATCAGATAAGTATTTATTTATTTAACTCAACCTATAGAATTATGCTGGCAATAGTTTGGTGGGGTTTTTTTGGTTTTTTTTTTTTGTTTTTTTTGGTTTTTTTTTTGAGTTAGACTTTCATTGAGCAAAAGACTGTCCTTTAAACACTTTTCTCTCTTTTTCAGGCATCTACACTGAAGCATTCTGGATTTCATTGGGCATGGTAAGAAACTCCCACTTAATTACAGAGAAAAGAATCAGTTAAGAGCTGTCTGCTCTGTTTACCTCCTGATAAGTTCAAAGTGGAAATATGGTTGATGAAACTAGATGCATTTGATTCATGTTGTGCATTTTAAAACAGGATGGAGACAACTAAAGCAAACATACATTTCAACTGTGTGGTACCGCATTTACTACCACAATACCAAGAAGTGGGTCAGAATTATCTGTAAGCTGGGAATGAGGGTTCATCAGAAATTGCAGAATGTGTGCAGAATTTCTGTCTGTATTATGGAGGGAGTTTTTTTAAACAATCAAAAATAAACTTCTTTAAAATAGCCCTAGGTGAGCCTGCAGTTGCATACTTGGTGCTGTAGATGTTGTCTGGGAAATCCATGGTTACTAGAGTATGGGCAGGAAGCAATGCAAAGCCAGTTGATTGGAGAGGATGCACTGTGCTGTGAGGGGAAAAACTTGTAATATAAATGTTGCTTAAATATGAAGTACTGCAACCTAATTGAGAGGAAGGCATTAGTCTTGCTGGCATAGCTGTGTCAGGTAGGGATTTATTATAGTTTTGCCATCATTGCTATGCTAGCAAAAGGCCCTAGCACATATGAAGTTAGGCATGGGGAAAAAAAAGGATTTTTTTTCTTGGACAACTCAATAGAAATATTGTTAAACCATGCCTGCAAATGGCCTTTTTGTAAGTGTAAATTGTCTATGCTTGTATAACTATACCAACACACCATTACAAGAGTCTACAAGGACTTGTTGAAAAGAAATCATCTGTACGAAGCTAAAGACAACAAATAACCCTTAGTATAAATTGGTTAATTCATACAACTGGGCATGCTATATAAAAGGGAAATGCAGTGACACCCCAACTTTTTTTGGGTTGTTTTTTGTTTGGGTTTGGGGTCCTTTAGCCATTCTTCTCAACATGCAGTCATTTTTTCCTAAAGTTCAAACTAAAGAAAATTCAAGGCAGCATCATGCAGAAGTTTTTTACCTCCTTGGGCATTTATTGTCTCTGAGGGACTGGTGGGGCTTGAGCCAGTGAGTCCCAGAAAACCCCGCTTGCAGACTGTGAGAAGTACAGCTTTCTTGGGCACTGCTGAGGGAGTCTCTCTTTGAAGACTCCCTCCCACATATGTATACTGGGCTTGAAGCCAAACCTCTCTTCTGTAAAGAAACCTTGCTAAAATTTCTCATTTCATGCCCCTTTATGGAGAGAGAGGGAGCGCGAGGGGGAGAGGGAAGGAGGTACGTGCCAAGAGTATTGAGAGAGCAGAGCGGAGTAGACTCTTCATTTTGTGTGCTTGGGGACAGCGGGGCAGCAAGGAAGGAGAAGGTTTTATATTAATTAGTACCATATTTGCCATCCCTTCCTCCCATCTCAAAAGTGATAAGTTGTCCTCCTTCTCCTCTCTCTAAACCACATCTGTGGTTTTTTTAGACAACGGTTTTGTTTGAGTCCTTTGAACTAGCAGAGACACTTGAAATAAATGCACTTATAAATGTGCCTCCTGCCAGCCTCTGTCTAGTCTGCATATGGACACTTAAAAGAGTTGAAGAGTATGTCTTACATATCTTAGAAAAATGCTAAGTTCACAGTGGTGGCACCTGAAATGGCTTTATTCTTGCCTCCCTCTTAGAGCACAGTGGAATTGCTAGTGTATTATTTGATAAACAATCACCAATTAGTTGTTCCAATCCCCACTAATTCAGCAACTGCTCTCCAGGGCCTCCAGGCAGCTTGTATGCCAGTTCATGTGCTCGCCCCAGGTAGCTCTGAACTGAAGGAGTTTCCTTAATTGCTTTTGCTGTTATGTCTGTTTTAAAGGTTTTACTGCTCCTGTAGATGAGCTGGGTGGTGTATTACAAATGCGTGTTTGCTGTCTTACCTTTCCCCAGCGTGCTGTTAACAGCACAAGTGACATAAACCATAAGGCTGTGTGGTGGGTAAAAACACCCACTTTGTCCACCAAATGGAGGGTAGTCTTGCTGATTGTAGGCTGACAGGTGTGATGCTGCTTCACTTCCTCCATCCTTTAAAGGCTTGGGTACTGCTGGGTGTCTCCATGGACAGCCCTGCTGCCCCTGCTGTACACCTAGATCACAGATAAATCAGATATCAGTAATCTGCTGATCACAGAATGGCACAGGACCAGGAGATGAATTAGTCACTCTCAATCTAAGGATTCTTGCAAATTCTAAAGAGCTACAAGCTGTGGATGGAAGAAGTGTCTCTCTGTTAACACTTGTTCTTTATTCTTTTGTCTTACAGGTGTTTGTGACTGATTACAAAATTGGCTGCTGAAGCAACTTCCAGAGGTGGTGGAAGACCGACAGTTGTGGATCCTTTGCACATATAAATATTGTTGTGTGTGTCTGTTTGACCATGGTAGGATATTTAATGTATCATAGAAACAAGTTTTGTATCTCCAGTTTCAGTGTCCCTCTCATCATAGATCCTTCCTTTCAAATATATTTTCCCTTGTTTGAGCCTTTCAAAAAAGAAGAAAAAAACCTCAAACCTTGAAAAATTGTAACACTCTATGAAAAATATACACTATTGTCATCTTCTGGGGAAAAGGGGAACTTTACTGTGTCCACTGTTGTTGTAAGTGAAATGTGGTGTACAGCATGCTAAGTAACTGCTCAGTCAAATGTCAGTGTGAATTCAGAAATCCTCAGTAGCGGAAAGAAATAAATATTTTTATTTTCTCTAAAAGCTTCCCTGTAAAATTCTTCTAAAGATTTTCTTCATGAGACAACACAAAAGAAGCATTTGAGTGCCCTTTCACTTCTCAGCCTGATGGCAGGCTTGTTGGGACTTTTGGCCAAGTGCTCTGAAGCTATTGTAAGCCTCTACAGAGACGAAGCCTGCATTGTTAACCTGGGATATGCCTCGTCTGTGATGAGCAGGAGGCTTGAGTAATAGATGTTTCTGTTTTAAGTGACACCTACCCCTTTATCAGTACCTTGAAAGAAACTGCAGGCAATTGATGTGAAACGCTGCTTACAATATCTGGGCAGAAAGTTGGGCAAAGCTGTCCCTCTAAAATTGTTCAGCTAGACTTCCCTTTTCCCTTCCCCCTTCCCTTCCCTTCCCTTCCCTTCCCTTCCCTTCCCTTCCCTTCCCTTCCCTTCCCTTCCCTTCC